>JAKCPI010020888.1:0-20221 GCA_023213315.1 Euborellia annulipes
TTTTTTTTTTTTTTTTAAAACATTCACACTTTTTTCTCATTCACACTCACCCACACACACATTCACACAGTCTTTTCGGCAACTTAGGCCATTTAAGACTTTGACGATAACCGTTGTAATATAATATTATCTATTATGGGTTCAGGCATTTCCTATTTAAGCCATCTGGTATCCAGATGTGGTAGGAGGTTGAAATTTTATATTTAAGTTAGGTACCCCTGGCACGTCACAGAAAGCTTTTGAATAAAATCGGCCAAAGAGTACTAGTACTTTACTGATGTACTTTTTCAGTTTTTTTCGATTTTCTCAAAATTCCTCTAACGATTTTGATTAAAAATTCAAAAATCAATTATTTTTTAAATGTTGTTTAAAATGTATATTCTCATTTTGCCCTCAAAATTATTTGAAGCAAACTTTACTCTTGTACTTCATAGGAAAGTTAGGAGAAAATGGGTGCCATGGTATCAAAATATAAATTTTTTCCAATGTTTATAAATTTTACATCTTGAATTCAAATGTACTGTAGCCTACGGGCTTGGTCTAGTTCAGCGGTTCCCAACCCGTGGGCCGCGAGCTGATTGAAACTGGGCCGCGGATGTCTAAGAAAAGATAAAAGATATATTTATATAAAATTATATATATACACTGGGCCTCCAGCGTTTTTTTTACGGTAAAAGTGGGCCGCACATCAAAAAAGGTTGGGAACCACTGGTCTAGTTGATAGCGCGCCTACCGTCTATATCGAACCCGCGACGCGTCGCGGATTCGGACCCCAGGCAGTCCGATGATTTTATTTAAGCCATTTGGCTATCAAAAAAAAAAAAAAAAAAAATGTACTGTACTGCCAGAAACTAAATATGTGTTGACACAATAAATCTAGTGCTACGAGCGCAGAACACAACTTTCTCTTAACAAAGGTAATAGTAAGTTGTGTCCTGTAAGACTAGTCACACCAGATTTTTGATATTTTATATATATATTAGAATTGATTAGATAAATAAATCTGGTAGAGTGGGAAATAGATTATATTGATATAAAATCTCCATTTATAAATTTAAACAAATTTTGTTTAAAATTTCACATTAAATGACAGAAATAAATATTTCTCTATTTTTTTTTTTACTCGAATATTTACCGTAGTCACGGATTAATTAAATATGAATTTATTTAATGTCAGAGCTTTTGTCATATGATTTATCCTTCCATTTAAATTTCATTAAAATAAGATTGATTCGCTTTTCTATTATTATTATTTTTATTTTTTAACACACTTTTTTCCCACTCACACTCACACATCCATACACACAGTCTTTTTCGGCAACTTAGGCCATAAAAGACTTTAAACAATACTAGTATTTATAATATATACCGGTATATATTGGGGTCCAGGCATTCTTATTAAAGTCATTTGAATGCCTTAAATAAAATCATCGGACTGCCTGGGTCTGAACCCTCGACCCTTGGTCTACAAGGCAGGCGCTCACCTAAGTACAGTTCAAGAAAGTTGAAAATTAAAATAATTAAAACTCACAATTATTATTCAATAATTACTGAGATATATTAAATTTTAATTTTCGTATTTATATCTTATAGTAAGTAGGTGTAATGATAAAGAAATTATAAATTAATTAAATATTAAATATAAATGGTTTTAGTTTGTGAAAACTGTAAATTGGGAAAAAATTTAATTAATTAGTTTTTTCCTTTCGTTGCGTTTTTTTACAAATGATTAGGGATGTGGTATCGAAAATAAAGTGTCGATACTTGTACTTGGTATCGTATCGATAGAAAAGTATCGAGTATTTTTTAAGTATGAGTATTTTTTTTTTTAATGTCTTCGTCATCTTAACGTCGATCAAAAGGTTCACCGGAAGATCAGTGCGATATATGCTCCCTTCCTCAGACCAATGATCGCCAGGACTTTCTGCAGGATCAATCCCCCTCCCTCCTGGGTTGAATCGCAGCGTAAAGTGTACTTAAATTATTTTCACGTAAAGTTTTATTGATATAGACTACTTTTTAAAGAGTATCTAAAAAATAATTGATTTTTGAATTTTAATCAAAATCGTTTAGAGCGAATTTTGAGAAATCGAAAAAAAAAAACAGAAAAAATACATTAGTAAAGTACTAGTACCCTTTGGCTGATGTGATTGAAATTTCTTGAAATACTTGCAATACAGGTACTTGGCTTAAGTATAAAATTTGAGTACCGAGAGTTTTTAAAGTGAAACTTTTATTATATCACTACGAATTTTTTGGTTCTTCTATCAGCATGTCGCGTTGTAACGAGGTGACGTAAAAAGCCATGACGCTACAAGCTATGACGTCACAATCCGTGATGACAAAGATAAGAAAGTTGAAATTTAATATATATAACGAATTATAGAAAAATAATTGTGAGATTTAATAATTCAATTTTTAAATTGATAAAATATAATTTTTAAAATAATTTAAAATATTCAAATCTTCAATCTACTGTATATTAGGGTGGCCGCAAAAAACAAAATTTTTTAATTTCTTTCGGCCGAAAAAGTTGTCTTTTGGCTAGAAAATGATAATGGCAAAGTTTTAGCTAAATTTTGTTACGTTAACCCATGCCTCATCGGGGTTAAAATTTTGAAAAAGTGCGATTTTATCTAAAAATTCGCAGGTTTTACTTCATAAAACGAAAACCAAGATTCGTAGAAAAATTATTCTTGGCTCATTTCATAGCAAATTTAATTCTCTTGAGGTTTTATAATAACTATTTTTTCATTAAAACGTATAGATTTAGAGATATTTACAAATTACCATTTCGACTTGGACGACCCTCTCTTAACTTGGAGGGAGTAGAGGAGGAAAAAACCTCAAAAATCTTTAACTTTTTTCAGTTTTTCTCATATATTTCGTAAACTAAACATATTTTGTTTACCCTAGTCCTATACAAAGTTGTAGAGGATTAGATTACTAAGCTTACCTACATAAAATGTATTTGTAAACTCAATATTAACCGAAATACGGTCGGTCAAAAGTAAGACCACAAAAATGTTGGTCTTTTTCAGTTTTTCGTTATACCGCGTAAATTAGCCATATTATCTCCACCATAGCATTAAATAAAGTTGTAGAGTACTAGATTTACTAAAATATGGTACATAAAACGAATTTGTAAACCGAATATAAATCGTAATACGACCGGTCAAATTTAGATAAATTTTCTCGAAAAGTAAAATTCTATTTAATTTTGACCGGCCGTTAGTATTGGGTCTACGAATTCATTTTATGTACCAAATTTTAGCAAATTTAATGCTCTACAACTTTGAATTATGCTATATTTCACAAAATATGAATAGTTTACAAGATATAAGCAAAAAACTGAAGAATTCTCAAATTTTTGAGGTTTTTGTCCCCCTCCCCTCCCCCCACATGGTCCTCGAGGTCAAAAACTTAGGATTGGCATTCTAGAGTACCCCCCAAATAACCAGTAAAAATTTCATTCCCTTCGAAATATTTTTCCGGCAAAATGTTATATCGAATGGTCTATAATGTGACTTTCCATTTATTTTTCAGAAAGAGCAATATATCAAAACCGAAATGGTAATTTGTAAATATCTCTAAATCTATACGTTTTAATGAAAAAATAGTTATTATAAAACCTCAAGCGAATTAAATTTGCTATGAAATGAGCGAAGAATAATTTTTCTACGATACTTGGTTTTCGTTTTATGAAGTAAAACCTGCGAATTTTTAGATAAAATCGCACTTTTTCAAAATTTTAACCCCGATGAGGCATGGGTTAACGTAACCCAATTTAGCTAAAACTTTGCCATTATCATTTTCTAGCCAAAAGACAACTTTTAGGAGGTTCGGCCGAAAGAAATTAAAAATTTTTGTTTTTTGCGGCCACCCTACTGTATATATATAATCCAGGGGGCGAAGCCCTCCTGGCTAGCCGCGCCGCCCGCCGAAGGCGTCTATTGATTTCCTATTTTCCAATTGTTAAGTTAAGATTAAAAACGCGATTTTAAAACCTTAATTGAATAATTTTCTGAAAATTTTCAGTTAAACGCCTACGATCCGAAAAAAGTTTCACTTGCATCGTGGTTTCATAAAACCACACAATGATTTTTTTCGTTTTTGAATAATTCCCATTAACCCACATTTTTTTGTTATTTCACTTGAAATCAATTTATTTTATTGTGAAAAAATCTTAAATTTCAAGAAGATCGATTCCAGTTAAAATATCAAAACATAATATTTATGTAAATTTCTCTGAAAGAGATTTTATTGCTTTTAAATGCCTGTTTTATTGCTTTTCTCGAAATTGCCATTAAAAGGAGGCGATTCCCTTTAGCTTGAATTTGACGTCATTTTCACAATCATTTGAATGAATTTCAACTGAAATATCAAAAAATGTGGATTAAATTAAATAAAATCAATAAGGAAAGAACTCTCGATACTCAAATTGTATACTTTAGCTAAGTATTCCCCCCCCTAAGTATTCATTCCATTCGACCAAATAGTACTAGTACTTTACTGATGTACTTTTTCAATTTTTTTTATTTTTCTCACAATTGGTGTGTCCCTACAAATGATTAGAAGAGAAAATAATTTTTCCAATAAATTCTCTAAAATAGCAGAGAAATTTTGATTTTATTATAGTAACTAATTCAGTCTTCAAAAGAGAGAAGGGTTTTTGGGGTGGTTTAAACCAACGACACTTATGGAAATGAGAGAAGAGGGTAGAGAAGGGATGCTTTAATATGAGTATCATATGAGACAGGCCTCTAATTAGCGCCCTTTGGTCCTACCACCAACTATATTATTCCAGACCACCTCCAAGGGAAGGAGGAATTTAATGCTACGAGAGGGAGAGAGAGGAAGGATATCATCTAGAAATTGACGTTGAACATAATTCGTTGACGTTGAACATAATTCTGGTTATTAAAAGTGAAATAGTTCGAAGACAAACACAGATCTAGAGCCTCTTTGAAAGATGGGAGAGAGAAAGAGGTGTAATTTTTTATATATGGCCAATATTTGTCTACACTTTCCATAATAAGTTCCAATGGAATTGAAGTGAACAAATTTTTTATGTCAAAACTTACTAAGACATGTCCCTCTGGAATCTTGATGTCTTTTAATCTGTTTAGAGTATCTATAGAATTTGTGACTCTAAATTCGTCATCACTAATTGAATGTTTTAAAATGTGGCTAAGATATTTAGACAATTTGGTGTTTGGGTAATTGATTGTGGAGATTACTGGTCTATAGGGGTGGTTGGGATAATCCCCTTTATGCACTTTGACTTTCAAAGAGGCTCTAGATCTGTGTTTGTCTTCGAACTATTTCACTTTTAATAACCAGAATTATGTTCAACGTCAAGGCCTTCCAATGGGTGGATCTTTGAGTCCCATTGCGGCTGACTTGGTGACCAAAGTATTTTATGAATCGCACGTGAAGCCATTAAATTTGCTCTTCTATCTGCAATATGTAGATGACAGCCTATCCTGTGTCAAAACAGATGAGTTGAATGACATTATAAATAAATTTAATTCCTTCCACCCCAGAATCCAATTCACTCATGAGACAGAAGCAAATAACAGAATTAATTTTTTAGAACTGGCTATTATTAAGAGAGAGGACGGCTCGCTAATATTTAATATTTACAAAAAACCCACCACCAGTAATAGATTGACCAACTACACCTCCAGTGTGCCCTTCACTTATAAAATCAATACCCTGAATTATTTTGTCAAACGAATCTTCACCCTGTGTGACAAAATTTTCATTAATGAAAACCTAAACACCTTTTTTGACATGGCGAAAGAAAATGGCTACCCCTTGTCACTATTAAATAAAATTGTTTCACAATTTAAAAACAGAGCACAACAAACTAATGCAAAACCTAGTGACCAACCACCCCCGACATTTTATTCTGTTTCTTACATTCCAGGAGTTACAGAAAATACTAAAAAAATATTCAAAGATTTTAACATCTCTTTGGCTCCGAAATCCAATAACACGTTGATGCGCCTGTACAACACAAAAGATAAAATCAGTCTCGATAATCAAACAGGTGTTGTATATGCGTTCAAGTGTTTGGATTGCCCACATCCAGGTTCCTACTACGTGGGGCAGACGGGCCGCAAATTTTCCATCCGTCGGGGAGAACACCAATACACCATAAAAACTAAAAAACGATCAACAGCGTTGGCGTTTCACAGTTTGGAGTGTGATCATTCATTTGATTTTGATAATCCACTGATGATCGCCAAAGAGAATAACACTGTCAAACGCCTAACGCTCGAAAAATGCTATATAAAGGTGTTTGGGCAAAAAGCCATCAATTTCCACACTGACTGTGATAGCCTGGGTTGTGTTTATGATGCCATTCTCACCTCAGGGGCAAGCGTGCGATAAAAATAAAAATAAAAAAATGAAAAATAATATCTTAAAATGAATTAAAATTTTTTACCAACTATGCGCAGTGAGTTGTGAGCTAGAGCCCTTTGTTCAAAAAATCAAAAAATTAATTACCGAAATGTCAAAACTTTAAATATTTTATAATTTATTTGTAATAAGAAAATTATATCTAATTCCACTTTGTTTTTAAAACGCCTTGACCTAGGGATTAACCTTTCGATGGTCCCGAAATAAAATTTTATTTGAATAAGAATTATATATAAATGAATGACATTTCGGGTTTGAGTATATTGAGAAATTTTTATGTCATGTACACTTCGAGACGTTTTCATTATAATAAATTCACATGTACATATACTGTATAATTAATGACCACCTTTATGCAACATTTCGATGTAATATTTTTTCGCCACAATGTGTCTTTTTATAACTTCTATTATATATCGAAAATTAATTACTCTTGTATGTACATTTTTAGTCGGACTGATGATGAGATATTAAATTTGTCTCGAAACGTCTCCGGAGTCGAGAAGCATATAAAGGCTTTTTATTTGGCTGAACCTGCCCTTTCTCCAATCAACTTTATTCACAGCCACCATACTTCTATTTATTTAAAAGTGATTAAAACCGTCCAAATGTGGTTTTAACCACAACTTTTAAATAGAATCGACCAAAGAGTACTAGTACTTTACTGATTTACTTTTTTTATTCTTATTTGTTATCGGAAACCTGATTATAAATAACATTTCAAAGGTTTTTATGTGTTATCTGAAACTAAATATTTATATGAGATGTACTCACTCAGGACTGTAGATGTATATTTGTTTTTTAATGGACAGAAAAGGCCTGTTCATCTTTCCTTAAATATTTATATGCCGAAACAACAAAATCTGATGTGACAAGCACACAACAAAACTTTCAATTAGCGAATATAAGAGAAATTTGTGTTGTGGGGCCAATCACACCAGATTTCTTTTTGTATCGGGGTAGTTTACGATGAAATCAATTTTTTTTTTTTTTATTAAAAACCCATTTAACTGAAGAAATTAAAAAAAGCGCCTCACCCAGTGCAGAATCAAAATTAATCAATAAAAACCACTGGTCAAAATTGGATTAAAACCAGGACGGTTTGGACCAGTGGTTTTAACAGAACAACCCTGTTCTGGTCCAATTTTTCTTTTATTTTTTGACCAATAGATACTAGAATACTATTTACTGCATCTTCATAATATTTAATATTAATAACATTGGCGGATTCTACTAACTATAAATGCTGTTTTTACAAAAATTGGATAATCGGACTGAAATTTAAAATAACTTTAAATAAAAGTCAAATTTTGTGCAATAAAGTTAGGGTATTTTAAAAAATTCTTGACCTTCTTGAATTGCACACCTGGCCCAGGAGGATTTGCTTAACATGAACGTTTTTTATGGCATAATGTTTTGTTTAAAAATTATGTAAATATACTATTTATTAGGAACCGACCGAATATTCGGTTTCGGTTACGGTTTCGGCCAGTTTCGGCCAAAAATCATGGTTTCGGCCGTAGTTTCGGTTTCGGCCAAAAAGTGGCCGAACCTTTCGGCCGGCCGAAACCAGAGTCTGAAAAAAATGGGATGAGACTCGCATGCAAAAAAAAAAAAAAAGGTCAAATAATTTGCACTTGAGGGAGAAAAAAAAATTTAGTCTCCCTAAAAAAAAAGGTAAAATGATTTTCACGGGAGGGAAAAAAATTCAAAAAAAAAATATGGGGATTGACTTCCCCGAGACTTTCTCGTATATTCTTTTGGAATTACGTCTGGGTGTGTGTGTGAACACGATTGCTAAAAAACCAAAGCAGTTAGATCGATGAAATTTGGTATATGCTCCTTACACTAAAATTGGAGATTTCTATCAACTTTTGGAGTAAATAAGTCACTTGGAAGTAGTACTTTACTTAAAAAGTTTTTTCGAAAATTTTGAAATTTTCAATTTTTTTGTTATATTATAATAAAATACTCTATTTTAAAAAGTTTTTATTCTTTGACATTTTTTCGAAAACTAAATAGTTTTTGAAATAATCAAAGAAGAAATAGAAAATTTTCGTTAATTTTGATAAAAAAATCAAAACAAAATCATACAGGTGTCATTAAAAAGGGTAAATATAAACAAATTCATTTGTTTCACAAATTCATTTGTTTATATTTACCCTTTTTTTAATGACACCTGTATGATTTTGTTTTGATTTTTTTATCAAAATTAACGAAAATTTTCTATTTCTTCTTTGATTATTTCAAAAACTATTTAGTTTTCGAAAAAATGTCAAAGAATAAAAACTTTTTAAAATAGAGTATTTTATTATAATATAACAAAAAAAATTGAAAATTTCAAAATTTTTGAAAAAACTTTTTAAGTAAAGTACTACTTCCAAGTGACTTATTTACTCCAAAAGTTGATAGAAATCTACAATTTTAGTGTAAGGAGCATATACCAAATTTCATCGATCTAACTGCTTTAGTTTTTAAGCAATCGTGTTCACACACACACACACACACACACACACACACACACACAGACATAATGCCAAAAATGTTTTTTTTGGACTCAGGGAGGTCTAAAACGTGGAGAAACATCAAAATCTCGAAGTCGAATTTTTTTACGATTACATAACTTTCTCTATACGAGAAAGTAAAAAGGTAAAATGAAAAAAAATTTTTATAGGAAATACAAGTTTCGGTTTCGGTTACGGTTTCGGCCGAAACTAAGGTTGAGGCCGAATATTCGGTTTCGGTTTCGGCTGAAAATCTTGTTTCGGTCGGACCCTACTATTTATGAATTAAATGGAAATATAGGCCTACGTAAAATAAGTTCAAAGGGAGAAAAAAAATTATAAAACTTCAAAAAAAGCAAATCTCAATACACTTAAGAACTCCTTAAGAAAATTTAATCACAAACTTTGCAGCCAGGAGATTAAATAAAAAAATAATTTAATTTTTATTCGCCGACATTTCGGTCGCCAATCACGACCTTCATCAGGACAAATACACGATCTTAGGTATTTTAATGTCTATTGCAATCATATACAATTTCTTTTTAAGTATTTGAATGTACAAAAATTATCATTTAATCAGAGACCATAAGCAAGTAGATTGTAATTTTTATATATCTTATCATATTAAAAAGAAATTGTATATGATTGCAATAGACATTAAAATACCTAAGATCGTGTATAAAGTTTATAATATTTGCCCTGATGAAGGTCGTTGCTTGGCGACCGAAATAAGCATTTTGCCTTAAAATCGGGTCTTTATTTATCACAAAATCGCCTAAACGTGTTCACCTTATGACGAAAACGGCCACTAAGCTAATGAATAATTACATATCTGTCTTTTAAATGGATAATAATTTAAATTTTAAGCAAAAAAAAAAAGAAGATATACAGATTAGAAGATGATATAAATAACTATACAAGCTAGATTTATTCATTGATGCTATTTTCGAATCTCAACTAATACTAACCTCAATAGGGAAAATATAGGGACTCTGTTGCATGAATTTTTATTTGCTTTCGACATAAAACATCATTTTGTTTGGAGCTTTATCTTGGAATCTTGTAAACAGAAGCAGCAACCCCTTTGCTTTCTTTCTTTTTTTAAGGGAACGTTGTCGAGGCTTTAGAAATGGCCCCTGGTGGGTTTTCTTCCTTCTTCTTCTCTCTCCCCCCCCCCTTGGAGAGGGGGATAATTTGCCCCAAGCTTTTGTATATACGTACATGGAAACGCGGTCAAAGTTTGGGGGAGGCTTTTGACTACTACGACAACCGCTGACGTCATATTCTGATTTCTAGAATTTCTTTATTTATAGTCAAGTTTTAAAGGCTTAAAAAAATTCCTCTTTTCTTTTCATTAAATGAAGTCAGAGATTATAATCCTCTAAAGGTTACATTTTCTTTTTTTTTGGCAATTTCAATCAGGTGAAAGAAAAAAAAATTAAAAGATTAATTCTTCCACTTGAAAAAATATTTCGCTGGATTAATTTAATTTGATCAAATAAAAAAAATAATATTTTCTTTCTTCTGAATTAAATTGATCTTTTCAAAAAAGGCATCCTATTTTTTTAAGGCGGAATAGGAGCGAAGTGGTTACGCATGTTTTTCCCGATAAGACGGCGTTGTGTGTCATAAAAAGTATGCCCAAAAAATCAAAAATTTGCCAAGAGATGTCAAAATGGTAGCTAATAATATTTAATGCATTTGGTGGATTTTTATTGATCTTTTAACAATAAATACTTTATAAATATTATTATATATTATGTGTCTTTTATAAAAGCATAAAAATATATAAATATAGGCCAGATATAGGCTAATACTATATCGGCTGTTAGACTAGCCTGCCATCTATTGCAAGAATGCTGAACTAATTTGACTGTTGGTTTTTAAATAAATCATCTAAGCTTATTTTAAAAATTTCTTAATTAATATGTGATTAATAATAACAATAAATTCATTTTTAAATTAAAAAAAAATTAAAGATTATTGGGACAGATTGTTTTTTTGTATTTGCTTGATAACAAAAAAATTAATTACGATAATTTTTTAATATTTCATTAAAAAAATTATAGCTCGAAGTCCCAATAATCTCTTATGAATTTAATTCATTTAAAAAAAAAAAACGCATTGAAAAATTCCTTATAATAGCCTACGTTTAGACGTCACTCCTGAATCCCCTTAAAAGAATTTGTACTATTTCTTTTCACTTTGGGCCTTATTAGTCACGCGGTGGGGGGTCGGCACATCTTCACTCCCCCCCAGCAGTTGCCCTCAACAATTCGTTTCTTCCAGGCAATGTAGACCCCGGGCCCTTTTTGAGAGTATTTTTTAATTATAGTCTCTTTTTATAAAGGGCCCGAGGCGGCTGCCTCAATGAAACTCCCAAATTTACGACGTTTCGGTCTGCATTTATTTAACCATCATCAGATACTAGCAAGTTCCAATAAGTGGATATATTATCAATTGTATTATAACATGTGAATATATTATAAATAAATGTATGCTGAGGTTTTTTTTTTTTTAATTTTTTTCCTCAAATCTGAAAAATGTATGAACTGCCTACCTAGAGCAGTAAATACGGTAACGTTATAGTGGAGAAAAGCACTTTGAGCGCGAAGACTCGAAGCAGAAGTTTTATCAAATTCTGTTTATCTTTTGTATTCAATATATCTCAAATGATTCAATAAACTATTTATTTATTTATTATAAATAAATATACATTTATAATATACTGGAAGGCAGCTCGATTTTGGAATCAATTAATCATTTCTGGAAGTAAATATTGTTTTCAATATTTTTACTTTCTCTTATATGTTAATATATAGAGAGAGAAAGTATTAGATTCATGTCAAAAATTCGATGTCGGGATTTTGATGGATATACACGTTTTGAGGTCCCCTGAATCCAAAAAAGTGGTTTTTGCAAAATGGTCTGCTTGTGTGTGTCTGTCTGTTAACAAAATATCTCAAGAATGGAAAGAGATAGGGAGTTGAAATTTTATATTTAAGTTAGGCACCCCCATGGGACGTGACGCGAAGCTTTTGAACACATCGGCCAAAGAGTACTAGTACTTTACTGATGCAGTTTTTCAATTTTTTTCGAAATTCGCTCCAACGATTTGTTTAAAATTCAAAAATCAATTATTTTTTAGATGCTCTTTCAAATCTATATTCTCATTTTGTCATTGAAATCTTCTGAATACCACTTTACTCTTGTACTTCATTGGGAAGATTATATTATTCGTTATTAAGATTCAAATATTATAGGAGGAATTTTACATTCCTTTTAAGGGTCGCACAGGTGGATGATGATGGTAATGGATATTTGACTGCTCTTATTTCAATTGGACGTATTGAAATTCAATGTTCAAAGCCATCAAAAAAGAGAGAGAGAGAGAGAGAGAGTCACTTTAATGTCTGCAAAGGCGGATAAAACATTCAATATATCGTATCAACCGAACATGCGCCAGCATATTTCCGTTTAAATATCCCAATTTTATTTTTTCAAATTCCTTAACTCTCTCTCTCATAAACAATAAATTGTTGTCAAATAGCAAAGAATCATCATCTGATAATCCAGCAGTTCCAAAGAGGAAATTTAAAATATTTGTTTATTAAATTTTTTTACTTTCTCTTACCTATATTTATGGACCCTGTTATGCAATAGTGTGTCAAGCGCCAAAAAAAATTAAAAATAAAGTTAATCACGGAATATTGTTTCAAATGCTATAATTAATAGTATTTTTGATGAAATATGTCCTAAAATAATTTATATTTAATGTTACTTGCACAATTGACAAAAAAAATTATATATAATCCAATGAAAACAAAAAATTTTAATGTTGATTTTCTCAAAACTCTGTAGCTGGCGCTTGACACACATGCGTAACAGGGTCCATATGTAATATATATAAAGATAGATAAAGTATTGGATTCATGTCAAAAATTCGATGTCGAGATTTTGACGGATATACACGTTTTCAGGTCATCTGAATCGAAAAAAGTGTTTTTCGCAACATGGCCTGTCTGTGTGTCTGGCTGGGTTCAATTTAAAGCATGAAAGAATTGAGATCTTCTTCTTCTTCTTTCCTCGCCTGATTATTCACGGGGTGCGGGGTCGGCGATAATAAAGGGGTCGGCGGTTCATGGGTTTTTTTACGACCGGGAAAGAATAGTCGCATGGTCTGACGCCTGTTGAAAAGAGGAAGGAAGAGACTGACATGCAAAGAATAGAAGGCCTGCCAGTCCCAGCTCGGGTAGCTCGTGGTCGCTATCCACGTACCCACAAGATGTGGGCCCCTGAGCAACATGAAAGAAAGAATTGAGATAAGAGGTTGAAATTTTATATTTAAGTTAGGCACCCGCCTGGCACGTGACACGGAGCTTTTGAACAAAATCGGCCTAAAAGTACTAGCACTTTACTAATGCACTTTTTCATTTTTTTCGATTTTATCAAAATTGGCTCCAAGGATTTTGATTAAAATTCAAAAATCAATTATTTTTTAGATGCTCTTTAAAATGTATATTCTTATTTTGCCATTGATATCTTCTGAAGGCCACTTTACTCTTGTACTTCATAGAGAAGATAGGAGAAATGGTTGGCATGGTTTATGTTAATAAATTTTACATCTTGAATTCTAATATATCGATGGAAACTAAATAATGCCGACACGAAAAATCTGGCGTGACATGCACAAAACAACTTGCAATTACCGAAGGTAAGAAGACTGTGCGTCCAGTCACACTAGATTTTTATTCAAAGAATCATGTGATAAATTCATGTTGGAACAAAAAAATTTCAGAAAGCAATCCAATTAGTTTCTAAGGACGGGAAAATCATTTTCGACGCCAATTGAAGGACTATAGATAGATAATACTAATTAAGCGGTTTAATTGTGTGCCATCCGGGAAATTCAGATTTCTCTCTTAGATATTCCACCTAGTTTGAGAGATTTCATTAAATGAATTGGGAAACCTAAGCGAGGCGTAAGCCCTACGAATTCTCAAGAGATTTAGAGAAGCTCTTGGACACGGCCAGCCAGCTTGGACCAGAGAGAGCGCCTTTTAAAAAGACATGACTCTATTTGATACTTAAGCTCTAGATAATGATGTAGCTACTATTTATTTTGATCAATTTAAAAATCATCACTTTATAGTTTCCCTCAGAGGTAGTCAACCTTATTTACCGGCCGCCCACCATTTTGTCAGCTGTCTAGTGGGTGATGATGCTTAATAAAAACAAAAATTTCGACGCTTCGACCGCAATCTTGTGGATCTTCTAAGGACTTATTAAACGGCCCTCGTAGCTAACTTAAAAGAGACCTCGGCTAAAAATTTAACATATATCCATCTACATATAATGAAAGAAATGGGTTATCCAATTGAAAAGAAAATGGCTACATCTGATACAGGGGCGTATATAAGGGAGGGCCGAGGAGGCCCGGGCCCCCGAAATTTTCTAAATGCATATACACATATAGAGACAATAATCGGTATCGGCACCCCCCCCCTCCCGAAATGTTTGCTCGGCCCCGCAGCACGAAAATATTTTTCCTCTCTAAAAAAAAGATAAATATTTTTACGCACGGGAAAAAATTTTTGTTCCGCGAAAAAGGGAATGTTCCGGGGGTGGAAAAGTGGAAAAATTTGGTTCCGCGCGAAATCAAAATTTTTCGCAGGGCGGAATTTTTGGAAAAATTTTTGAGATCAGGCCCCCTCCGAAAAAAAATTTCTATATATATAGAAGAAGAAGAAGATAGAAGAAACTTTATTGACAACGGGCAAGAGCTTATGAGCTCCATTAGCCCTAATGAAATTTTTACAAAGATGTTATACATTATAGTTTTATATTATAGTTTTACATTATTGTTTTACATAATTATTTTACTATAAGGTTTCTGCATATACGCCCCTGAACTGATGCAAGCGGCCCTAACCTTTAACATATTGTAAAATATATCACATATATTTGTTATTTTTATTTTGATTCAACTTCTTTTAACAATAAAATGATGAGAACTATATTTTACTATAAGGTTTCTGCAAAAAAAAAGCCTCTTGACAGACTCCACTAACTACCCATAGATGAAACTACCGAAATGGAAAATTAAAAAAAAAATCATTGTGTGGTTTTATGAAACCACGATGCAAGTGAAACTTTTTTTTCGGACCGTAAGCGTTTAACTGAAAATTTTCAGAAAATTATTCAATTAAGAGTATTAAAATCGCGTTTTTAATCTTAACTTAATAATTGGAAAATGGGAAATCAATAGACGCATGTTAAAAACTGAGAACAATATTTATTTAGTAATTGAAGATTTGAATCATTTTAAATTATTTTAAAAATTATATTTTATCAATTTAAAAATTGAATAATTAAATCTCACAATTATTTTTTTTATAATTCGTCATATATTAAATTTCAACTTTCCTATTTTTGTCGTCACGGCTAGTGACGTCATGGCTTGTAGCGTCACGGCCCTTGACGTGACGTCAAGGCCTGTAACGCGATAGAAGAGCGAAAAAATTTGAAGCCATCAAATAAAAGTTCGATTTAAAAAAAAAAAAAAAACTCTTAAGGCCATATTTTGACTTTTGCGCTAGGCTGTATTAAATTAAGGCATCGTTACATTATTTCTACCTTCAATTGTATATTTTATTTTGATTTCCATTCCATAAAAGAATGATTAAAATGTTAATTATTTTATAATAATGTCACCCCATAGATCAACAATTCATCCATGACTAAAAAATCACCTGCTCGAGTGAATGTTGACATTCCGCCGCTACGAATGTCAGTCAAAGTTGTCAAAAAATATGACATCCATGTGTCGGCGGCTGATTCGTCAACACACCACACTCACAGTAGATAACGTAAAAATGAACTAGAAAGAGAGAGAGACCGAGAAAATAAAAAATTTAAATAAATTTGTTTTATAGTAAAGGAAAGTTCAATTTTTAAATTTCAAGAAATAAAATGACATTCCTTTAGCCCCCTAAGGGGGGTTCAGGAGTAGGGTTTGGACACCGGTGGAAACCGAAACCGGTATACCGGTTTTTTGGCTAATTTTCAAAAACCGTGAAACCGAGTTTTTCCCAAAAAACCGAATTCGGTTTTTTTATTTTTTTATTTTTTCTTCAGTAATACTTGTATTCAAATTATAAATTAGCCCGTGACCCATGGCTCAGAGAGAAGACATCTTCTAGGGGCTTAGGGTTTCGGGGTCGGCTGACGTTACGGTCTCGGTCGAGACCATCTTTAGAGCTCCAAAATAGCCAGGATGAGGATAAATTTTAAAATTACAATTTTCTTTCAACATATATGTAACATTATATATATAACGTTATATATAATATATAATATGTTGAAAGAAAATTGTAATTTTAAAATTTATCCTCATCCTTGCTATTTTGGAGCTCTGAAGATGGTCTCGACCGAGACCGTAACGTCAGCCTAATGCGTATTAAATAAACGAAATAAATACTAGCTGCTTTTCTTTCATCATCCTGATACACATCAACAAAAAAGTGTGTGTTTTGAAAAATAAAAAAAATAATAATTTTCTTTACATAATTAAGAAAAGGCAACGGTCCGTCGCAGACAGGGGCGCGGTTATTAAAAAATAATTCGATTAAATATTGTTTTGAATATTTTTTTTCCTTGATTTATTTAAGGAACATTTTTTGTTTATTAATACTAAAGGTCAAGGGATCTTTTTCCGTACCAAACCATAAAATATTTCTAAATTATGTTGTATACAAATTAATTTAACTTCCAAAAATGGTGGCCCGTTCTAAACAGAAGTTGAAAAAAAAACCGGTTTACCGGTTTTTAGCTTTGTAAAAAACCGAAAAACCGGTTTTCAAAATTTTCCGGTTTTTTCCAAACCCTAGTTCAGGAGCAACGTCTGAACGTACTTTAAAAAAAACTAGACTATTATAAGGAATTTTTCAATGCGGTTTTTTTTTAAATGAATTAAATTCATAAGAGATTATTGGGACATCGAGCTATAATTTGTTTAATGACTTATTAAAAAATTATCGTAATTAATTTTTTCGTTATCAAGCAAATACAAAAAAACAATCTGTCCCAATAATCTTTAATTTTTTTGAAATTTAAAAATGAATTTATTGTTATTATTAATCACATATTAATTTCGAAATTTTTAAAATAATCTTGGATGATTTATTTAAAATTCAACTGTCAAATTAGTTCAGCCTTCTTGCAATAGATGGCAGGTTAGTCTAAGAGCCGATCGCCTAATGGCCTATATCTGGCCTATATTTTTATGCTTTTTTAGATACATAATATATAATAACATTTATAAAGTATTTATTGTTAAAAGATCAATGAAAATCAACCAAATGCATTAAATATTATTAGCTACCATTCTGACATCTCTTGGCAAATTTTTGAATAACTTGATTTTTTGGGTATACTTTTTATGACACACAACGTCGGGAAAAACATGCTTAACACCTTCGCTCCCTTTCCCTTTTAAAGCATGTGCTCTCAATGATTCCTTTGGTTTTCTATTACTCATGGTTACATCAAATATTTTTTTTTTTTTTTTTTTTATTCATATTTAATCTTTTTTCAACATAAATAAAATATGTGTTTTTGTTTTTCAATTTTATTTACTCTTTCTATCAATGATCAAAATCGAGAATGATACGCTTTTTTTAACCCGTTCGTTCTTTTTTTTTAAGATAAAAAAAAAAATATTCTTTTACCAATAGCTAAATCCTTTAGAAAAAACCTTGCAAACTTGAATTGGTTTCAAACTTCAAACTATAGATTGAATTTGCGAAATGTTCTTTTAGCTAAGCTTTCGCCCTTCTTTCTATAGATATATGGGTGCATCCGAGAGAGGAGATTTTCTGCCCCTCCCCCCCCCTCGCCTGCCCTTCTGCTGTCGATTCTGTGCTAAATTTAAGGCCCTTGAGGTCTTTCGGGTGTAAATGGATGGCGGGGGGAGGTAAGAGAGCAGTTGAAAAGGTGATAGCTTTTTTTTTTATATTTATATTTGGAATTTTTTATGCATGAATCAAAATTTTTTTTACCTACGGATTTTTTTTAAGTTTATTAATTTGTTACTTAATTGAATTAGGAGACAAGTGAATATGAATAATTTATCTCTGAAACACTTGCTTTATAATTAGGGTCCGAACGAAACATCTTGTTTCAAATTTCGGCCTCAATCTTAAGGCCCCCATACACCATCCGGTTTTCCTCAAGGCCCGGCCGGAATAGGGCTCGCCTCGAGGAAATCCTCAACGTGTGTGGTAGCGGCCTCGAGGCCAAAAAATCCTGATTGAAATTCAATAATATTTTCCTCGAGGCCGGAATTCTGTCAGTTTATCGCTGCGTGTATGGCCACTTCAGGCGGGAATTTTAAAATATGTAGGCTATTTGGAATATTTCAAATGGCCCGTGACCCGTGACTCAGAGAAAAGAGATTATTCCCGTCCCAAGCGAGAAATATTTATTTCATTTGAATTGACTACAAATCATTTGAAATAAATAGGAATTAAATGCCGAAAAAGACTAAAATAAATATAAATAATAAAATAAATAAAATTATTATAAATAATTAAAATTAAATAATTAAAATTATAAAATATATTTTTTTTTTTGTTTTGGCTTAAAAGGTATCTATATTAATTAGATTAATTTAATTAATTTAGAATGTTTCTATTATTAAATTTTAATTTAAAATATAAGAATTTTTATTATTATAATAATTATTATTATTAATTATTTATAATAATTTTATCTGAATATGAAAACATACTAAAAAAATTCTACAAATGATTACAAGAACTGTCAAAAGAGAACTAGTGTGTTGGCCTTGAGATAATCCTCAAGTCCGTTTCCTCGAGGAAAACCCTAGCGTGTATGTCCGAATTTTTCCTTGGGGAAATCCTGGAGGAAATCCTTGAGACTTTTTTCCTTGAGGACGGCCTGAACGTGTATGGGGCCCTTTAGGGTGCGATTATGTTGGAGCTGCGATAAGCGATAAGAGCTTAGCAAAGAAAATAGAAACATGCTTTTGAATAGAGCTGTTTATATTGGAGCTGCGCTGAGAATCCTTCTTTGATCCCGATTCATTTTCTTTGCTCTTATCGACGCTCTGATCGAGATGGATATAGACATTTTAATAAGTGAAGTATTTCTAGGCCCTCATTGGGGAATAAAAAAAGAGAAACATTTTCATAATATATTTTTCTAGACAAACTATTGAATGAAGTGGCACAAAAAACAGAAACAAATTGTAAGTTAATCTACAGTATTTTTTTTTTTTAATTTAAAATAAATAAATTTACTTACTATTTGGTTGACGTTTTTCTGCCACTTCGATTCAATCAACTTAATTTAGGCTAATTTTTTAATTTAATTTAATATATTAATAAATTTAACAGTAAAAATATATTTAATATATTTATTTAAAATCATAGTGAATTTTGACAGTAGATATATTTTGAAAATACGAGGTTATGTCGAAACCTTAATATGTCAATTATAACATTATGCAGACATCAAAATCTTCACCTCCGATTTCAGCTCCATCCACACCAAAATTCACGTTTTCTATTAATACCTTGAAGCAAATACCAATTTTTAATTTATTATTATTTGAAATTCTTATCGGGATCCTCTTTTATTTACCCGAGGTGCTTTTCGTGCACGAAGACACACACCTCAAAGTTTGTTCAAAAATTTTGAAATTTTCAATTTTTTTTTTTGTTATATTTTGATAAAATACTCAATTTTAAAGTTTTTATTCTTTGACATTTTTTCCGAAAACTGAATAGTTTTTGAAATAATCTAAGAAGAAAAATGAATGTCTTTTTCTTCTGTGATTATTTCAAAAAGAAGAAAAAGACATTCATTTTTCTTCTTAGATTATTTCAAAAACTATTCAGTTTTCGGAAAATGTCAAAGAATAAAAACTTTAAAATTGAGTATTTTATCATAATATAAAAAAAATTGAAAATTTCAAAATTTCTGGAAAAAACTTATTAGGTAAAGTACTACTTCCAAGTGACGTATTTACTCCAAAAGTTGAGAGAAATCTACAATTTTAGTGTAAGGAGTATATACCAAATTTCATCGATCTAGCTACTTTGGTTTTTAAGCAATCGTGTTCACACACACACATACAAAGATATAATTCCAAAAGACTATACGAGAAAGTCTCGGGGAAGTCGTTCCCGATTTTTTATGTTTAAGTTTGTGAATTTTATCTAATTAGAATTAATATGATATGTGCTAGTCACATTAGAATACTT
>JAKCPI010020889.1:0-18401 GCA_023213315.1 Euborellia annulipes
ACAGACGAAAATTCAATCAATTCAGTTGAAAGTATAGAAGGGATTGAAGTTACGAAGGTTGAAATTTTATATTTAAGTTAGATACCCTCCGGGACACTCAAAATAAGCTTTTGAACAAAATCGGCCAAAAAGTACTAGTACTTTACTGATGTACTTTTAAGTTTTTTAATTTTCTCAAAATTTCTACAACGATTTTTATTAAAATTCATAAATCAATTATTGTTTAGATGCTCTTTAAAATGTATATTTTCATTTTGCCCTTGAAATCTTTTTAACATGTAAAACTTATATATTGGAAACTTGCAATTGACTTTAAAAATAGAGGGAACAAAATACACAAACATTTTATTTTACTAAATTAAAGCCCATTTCATGTAGATTATTTAGAAAAAAAATTTTTCTTGAATATCTCATTCCCTTTTGGAGATATTGGCTTTAGCGCTAAAGCATGTTTGCGTTTTCAAAACTAAAAAAAAATCAACAATATGAATTTTTTTATATTTTTTAGGATTAACTTAGATTCGTGATATATTTTTTTTCTAATTCCTTATTGTTTAAAGAACCTACCATAAAAATTTCATCAAGATTGGTGGTCAAATAAGCAAATGAGAAATTATTTTCTCTTCCATGTCACATTTTGTTTGGCATTAGCCAAGCCGCGCAAGGTGAAAAAATCAAAACTTTTAAAGAGCCATAACTCGAAAACTAAGTGAGATAAAAAATTAAGAAGAATTTGAGTGCTGTTACTTATCTCTATATATAGAACAAACATGCCAAGTTTCATAAAAATCTGAGATTATGGGTGAAATGGCCTGGTTGAACTGACATTGGAATGACCCTTTATTTAATGAAAAAACACTTGAATTTGACATTTCTCAATCTGTCATTTTTCACTTTCTCATAGCTATATATGTAATATTTATTTCTAAAATAAAGTGAATAATCTCAAGAATATTATTTAAATGAATGAATTATTTTTCCTTTACTTTTTCCTTTTTAAAATATACATTTGAAATTTATAAATTAGGCCTACTCTATATATATACAATAGTTGTAGCGATTTGTGAAAAATTTGATAAGAGCTTTGACTTTATCACGGACAAGGGCAAATGCAAGGGGGAAAATGGGCAAGTACCCCCCCCCCCGAGATACGAGAAAAAAATTTTTTGATATTAAAATTTTTTTTTTTTTAAACATTCACACTTTTTTTCTCATTCACACTCACACACACATTCACACAGTCCTTTTTCGACAACTCAGGCCATTTAAGACTTTAGACGATAACCGTTGTAATTAATATATGTATTGTGGATTCAGGCTTTTCTCATATAAGAATTTTAAAAATTAATACTTACAAATTTGATTTGTAAATATATTCCGGTAAACAAAAACGGAATGCACTTTTAAATTGCCGAAAGTAAGAAAAAAATTGTGTGCTGTGCGACCAGTTACACCAGATTACTCTCCCCCCCCGAGAAACTCGTCTGGACCCGCTCTTGATCACGGACATAAATATAGGGTGCCCAGACGTTCTCTTTTTGATCTAAAAATATGTGTCGGGTATCTTCTCTCAAATTTGGTATTTTGTTTTTCATTTTTCTGCCTCAGTAAGTTAGGATCGGGCAAATGGGGCAGTGCGGGATTTAAACCCCCCCTTTACGGCTGATATTGAAATCGTTTTTTTTTATTCTATTATATAATATCTCTATGAGTTCAAATTTTGTATAAATTATAATTTTTTAATAATAAAGAAAATTCTTAAAAGATTTCATTTTTTTTGCAATGAGTTAAATACTAACGTTATTTATATTTGTTTTATTCTTTTTTAAATCGATTATTTTCTTAGAAAACTCTATTTTATAATTAGAAAAATAAATTGTAAGCTAAATACATATATAAATATACATAAACGCAAAATTAAAAGTGATTTTAAGATTCTAATCAGCTAAATATAACCCTAAACTTTGCATTCTCAATATAATAAAATTAATGGAGATTTTTAACATATGATGAGTAATATTTATAAATTGAAACATCTAAAATAATGTTCTAAAAAGATTTCATGATACTTTGAACGGGTATCGTTATAAAGTTAAATGAAATATTTTTAATCCCATAGAGATGCATTGAAAATTTGAATTGGCGCTAAAATCAGGAAGAAAGATGGCGCGACCAATAGAAAAAAAGTTCCCGTATGGCCAGACTCTGATATATAGGGACTCTAAGAGCAAGTACATGGTGAAAAGGGAAAGGAGGAAGACGGCTGAATGCAAATGCACACACGGACACTCACTATATCACTATATTCCCTGCACTCCACACAAAGATACGAATAGACCGAGCTACCGGGCGGACGAGGAGACACACACACTTAAGGCCCCCATACACGTTCAGGCCATCCTCAAGGAAAAAAGTCTCAAGGATTTCCTCGAGGATTTCCCCAAGGAAAAATTCGGACATACACGCTAGGGTTTTCCTCGAGGAAACGAACTTGAGGATTATCTCAAGACCAACACACTAGTTCTCTTTTGACAGTTCTTGTAATCATTTGTAGAATTTTTTAGTATGTTTTCATATTCAGATAAAATTATTATAAATAATTAATAATAATAATTATTATAATAATAAAAATTCTTATATTTTAAATTAAAATTTAATAATAGAAACATTCTAATTAAATTAATCTAATTAATATAGATACCTTTTAAGCCAAAACAAAAAAAATATATTTTATAATTTTAATTATTTAATTTTAATTATTTATAATAATTTTATTTATTTTATTATTTATATTTATTTTAGTCTTTTTCGGCA
Source organism: Euborellia annulipes (assembly GCA_023213315.1). Lineage (NCBI taxonomy): Eukaryota > Metazoa > Arthropoda > Insecta > Dermaptera > Anisolabididae > Euborellia > Euborellia annulipes. The sequence continues at coordinate 2,815 of JAKCPI010020889.1, forward strand.
TTTAATTCCTATTTATTTCAAATGATTTGTAGTCAATTCAAATGAAATAAATATTTCTCGCTTAGGTCGGGAATAATCTCTTTTCTCTGAATTATGGATCACGGGCTATTTGAAATATTCCAAATACATATTTTAAAATTACCGCCTGAGGCCGCCTGAATTGGCCATACACGCAGCGATAAACTGACAGAAATCCGGCCTCGAGGAAAATAATATTGAAATTCAATCAGGATTTTTTGGCCTCGAGGCCGCCCTTTGGCCTCGAGGCCGCTACCACACACGTTGAGGATTTCCTCGAGGCCAGCCCTATTCCGACCGGGCCTTGAGGAAAACCGGATGGTGTATGGGGGCCTTTACACGCAATCAAGCGCTGGTCTCTCCAATTCTAAATTATGGATTAGTCGTGATGACTGACCTGACTTGTGTGCTCTCTGAAAGGCTTCAGAGGTCTCAAAACTATGCGGCCAGGTTTGTTCTCAGGCTTGGACGGGACTCCCATGTCTCCGGCGCTATTGCGGGCCTGGTGTTTTATATATTTATTATTTAAATAAAAGATTGTAATTGTTTTATATATATATTTATTTATATTGATAATAATAGTGGGTACATATAAAGGTATGATGGTAGAGAGGCTGTGTATCTGTGCAAGGTACTTCGAATAGACAAGGTAGTTCCATTCTGTTCGTGAGAATTCGTTTTGTTTTCGGCTCTGAGCCCCTGGCGGCTCCTTGCTATTGCGGCCCAATGGAACTATATACAATTCTTCATATTAAATCAAATATTTTTCAATTTACATTTAAATATCACTTATTTGATGTTAATTAAAGATAAATTAGATAAAATGAATGCATAAAATATATAAATATGCAGGGGTTTATGTAAAAAAAATCGTTTAAACACAAAATAGCGCTCGATCAGAATTATTTTAATTTTAACTTTTAATCTATATAAGGCTATTAAAAAAAATAGTAATAGGGAGAATAATATAAGATAATTAATTTTCGATTCTTAATTAAATAATCAAAGGATTATATTTTTTTTCTATTTAGTTTCTTCTAAAAACGTAAAAAATATATATATATATATATATGTTTAGAAAAGGAAGGTTAGTTAGTTAAAAAAAAAGAGAATTTTATAATTTAAATAAATATAATAAAGTAAACAACATATTGTTATATTATATTTATTGTTATTACAATGTTTTTTATTGATATTACATTACTATATAAAAACTATTGTTAGAGGGTATATAGATTAGATAGATTAGAGGGTATAATGAAAAAATAGAAAAATAGGGAACATATAATATATATATTGAGGGGTGTTTTAATTAGCTATTAGCTATTAATTAAATAACATAATATTAAATTAATTAATATATAAAATAGGAAGGCAAGCTATTAAGAAAAAGATTTAAAAAAAACAGGATTTAATAATGCTCCGTAATAAAATACAATTTACTGCAACTTAAGATGTGTTTCTTCTAGCAAGAAAGACGAACAAGTAAAAGTTCCAAATATTTTAGAACTTATTTAAAGGATGGCTTCTTTACAATCTAATTAGGGAAACTTTACTGCCCTTTGTTCAGAAAAAAAGAAAAATATTCTTTTGACCTTTGGGTTTATGATCGAGTTCCGGAAAACCCCCTTTTCGGTCTCTTTGTTTAAATGAATAAAATATTCCGCATGTGGTTTCTCAATGTTTTAAAAGGCAGAACATAAGTTTCTGGGTTTAACCCTTCATTAAATGATAAGGACGGACAGACAAGACGGTAAAGGTGGTACATTAATTTTAGTCAGAAAAAACCTCATATACGATCAACTTCATAGCTTTAATAATCAGGAAATACAAATTACGGCAATTAAAATAACTATCCCTAATTTTCCGAACATCACAATTATAGCCTGTTACTGTAGCCCAGGGTATTATTTGCCTCAGGCAGAATGGAAGGCAATAGTAGAGTCTTACCCGCCAAATTATCTCCTCCTTGGAGATTTCAATGCCCATTCACCATACTGGGGCTGTACATTTCAAGATAGGCAAGGGGAAGCATTGATATCGCTTGCAGAGGAACTCAGTTTAGTAACCCTCAATGACGGCTCTCCAACGAGACTCACGTATAATCTAGACAACCCGTCAATAGTAGATATTTCCTTTTGCTCCGCTAACATATCTCCATTTTTTACATGGAAAACGTTAGAAGACACGCTAGGGTCGGATCATTTCCCAATTTTAATAGAGTCAGAGATCTCGTGTAACCTGAACAGCCAAGAAGGCAATTTTTTCCCAAGATATAAAGTTAAGGAAGCTAATTGGCCCCGATTTCAGCACCTAATAACAGCAAGTCTGATAAACCCCCCATACTTTCAGTCTATAGAGGACAGATACAACTTCATTATCTCAACGATAATATCAGCAGCGCAAACATCCATCCCAGTCACAAAACTGACCAAATCAAAACACACCTCCGTCCCCTGGTGGTCTAAAGAGTGTAAAGAGGCAGTGGAGAATAGAAAGGTAGCGCACAGACTGTTTAAAGCTAACCCAATATTGGATAATTTTTTAGACCTTAAAAAAAAACAAGCAGTGGCAAAGAAAATAATTAAAGAGGCTAAAAGAGGGACATGGATAGATTTTTGTGACTCTATAAATAGAAACATAAAGTCAGCAGACCTCTGGAACAAAATTAAAAAAATAAAAGGGATTAACAGGGCAAATAACTATGTTCCGACACAAAATACTTTAGAGGAATTTTTAAATAAGCTGGCTCCACCATGGGTACCCAACGACAGTCCTAGTAACCCGCGAGTAGTGAGGGAAACTAATGATATTTTAGAATCCCCCTTTTCGATTCAGGAGTTGGAAAGAGTATTAGTTCAAACAACAGGTAATACGGCACCAGGAGTTGATCAAATTCCTTACTTAATGATAAAATACCTACCACCTATCGGCATAACTTTCTTACTGGAAATATTCAATAGTATCAGAAATTCTGAATACATTCCCCACACTTGGAAGGTACAGCTCATTGTCCCAATTCTAAAGCCGGGTAAAGACAGGGAAAAAGGAGCTTCATACCGCCCTATAGCCCTCTCATCTTGCTTGTTAAAAATTTTCGAAAAGTTGATAAAATTTAGGCTAGAATTGTTTTTAGAAACGTCTTACCAACTTCCAGTTTTATCGTTCGGTTTTCGATCTTACTCATCCACGATGGACAACCTTGCAATCCTGGTTTCTAATATTCAGGAGGCCATTATATCCAAAAAATATACTATTGCAGCTACAATAGACATAGAAGGAGCATACGACAATGTCGATTTGCATATACTTTTTAATAAGCTTGTTGCATTAGGAGTCGGCGTCCACACCAGTAAGTTGTTGTTCGATCTGTTGTTTGGCAGGCAAATATACATTAGAACTAATCCTCTAAAAGATTCCTTATCCCGGATATTGTACCGTGGAATTCCACAAGGCTCAATTCTAAGTCCTCTCCTTTTTGTTTGTTATACCCACGATTTGTCCTCAAAATCCTCATATAATTCGAAAATCCTGCAATACGCTGATGATCTTATAATCTATTCGTCATCTAGTAATTTAGAGGAGAGTATTATTAATCTAGATATGTCAATATTTGCTGTCAGAGGTTACTTGAACTCTAATGGATTAGCAGTAGCAATCCCTAAATGCTCCGCTTGTATCTTCACCACACGGAGAATTCCGAGCTGGAATAATATAAGACTGGGGGAGATAGACTTTCCGCTCGTTAATAAATTGAAGTATTTGGGCCTCATTATAGACACAAAACTAAAATGGAAACCTCACATATTATCCTTACAGATAAAATGTCTGAAATATATTAACATTTTGAAAGCGATAGCACGCTTCTCATGGGGCGCAGACCCTAAGGTCCTCATCAGCGTGTACAGAGCTACTATAAGAGCATGCCTTGATTATGGGTGCTTCCTATTCGGGTCATCCGCTAAATCCTCACTTATACCCTTAGATAGGATCCAGTATCAGGCTTTAAGGATAGCGATGGGCTACTTACGTACATCGCCGTGCAACGCAATACTTGTGGAAGCTAACGAAATGCCCCTGGAAATACGGACTAAACTCTTGGCATCGAAGTTTGTTCTCAAAAGAATCTCTCGGTTCTATCACCCAGTTATCGAATCTCTTTCGTCTTTAAGCAAACAGAACGACCTAATCTCACCAAGTACCATTAAATCACCCCTTCTATTTGCACTAAATGCATATCACAATTTAAATATAAGAATAGAAAAGAGTTCGCTGCCCCCAATGTTCCAAATAACCCCGGAATTGCTAAACTACAAATTTGACATATCATTAGAACCCCCCACAAATTTCAATTTCGAGTCCGTCATATACACTGACGGTTCTAGATCCTTAAATAATGTAGGAAGTGCCTTTTATGATTCGGTTCATAGTAACTTCGGGCTGTTTAAACTACCTCTATCTGTCTCCAGTTATACAGCAGAAATTGTTGCCATTAGGGAAGCTCTTCTATATAGCATAGCTCACACATTCAACTCATGCCTCATCATATCAGATTCACAAAGTGCTCTGACATCTATCACTAACTTCAGGATACAGAAATCAACACAGAAACTAGTGGCCAACATAAACGAACTATTAGCTCAAGCCTCCAGCAATGGAACTAACATCGCGCTGAGATGGATAAAAGGTCACAGCCAGTCGCAGGGAAATGCAATAGCAGACATGCTTGCAAAAAGGGCATCCCAACATGGAACAATATTAAATTTAGCAACACCATGGCAAGATATATTTTCTATCTTAAAAATTAATCTAAAACAAACTTGGAACCTGCAATGGAAACAAACCTCAAACTTTACAGGTTCAGTGCTGGCTCAAACCAAACCAAATATTGGTGTTCCATGGTTCACTTCTCTTCCATACTTGCCAAGATCTATAATAACTGCAGTTAACCGCATCAGAATAAACCATACAAGAGCTCCACTACATCTAGCAAGATTCAACATTATTCAATCTCCTATCTGCACCTGTGCAAACATACCAGCATCTCCTACCCATCTTATAATAGAATGTCCGAATTACAATAGCCAACGACTACAGCTCAAGATAATTCCACATTTCCGGGATCCAACATCATTCAACAGATTCCTAAAGAAACCAGACGCCGAATCACTCCTTCAACTAGACAGTTACATTAAAGCCTCAAAAATAGCCATATAAATAGCCCACTCATTCTTGATACATATTTATCTTTAGAATCATTTTTTTTTTTTGTTTTTTTTTTTTTTTATATATATCTATTTTGTTTATACCATATTTGTGACTATTATGTTCTTTTAGGATGTTCTTCTTAAATACTTTTCTTATATAATGTTCTTGATAGTTATTGTGTTTGTATAGTGTCATTTACTAACAATGTTCGTTTTTATATAATGTTTTTTCTAGACTATAATTTTATAGGTACTGTTTTTTTTTGTAAACTATATATTTTTGTAATAGGTTTTTATTGTACTTATATTGTTGTATTATTGTATTTAATAATTTTTTTTTTCTCTTTTGTTATACAAATTTTGTAAAAATATATTTTGTAACGACTTTTAGCCCAATGGCGGTAAGCCAAAGGGGCAGAATAAAAAAAAAAAAAAAAAAAAAAAAAAGCATTTTATTAATAGAAACACAATTTGTTTGATTCAAGAATTTGGTTATAGAATAAATTTCAAAATAACTTATAAAAAAAACCAAGCAATTTTCTTGAGGGGCTAAAGTAAAAATATCAATAAAATAAATGGTGGAACTAAGCCGAGCACAAAACTTTGTCCACCCACTATTCAAAGAAATAACGCAACACGTTTGTTTGTTTGATTTGATTTTGCTCTGTCGCTATTAGGAACCGGCCGAATATTCGGTTTCGGCCAAAAAGTAGCCGAAACCTGAGTCTTAAAAAATGGGATGAGACACGCATGCAAAAAAAAGGTCAAATGTTTTGCACTTGAGGGAGAAAAAAATTTAGTCTCTCTAAAAAAAAGGTAAAATGATTTTCACGGAAGGGGAAAAAAATTTCAAAAAAAAAAAAAGAAGGTAAAATGATATGAATTTTTTATAGGAAATACAAGTTTCGGTTTCGGCCGAAACTAAGAGGCCGAACATTCCGGTTTCGGCCGAAAATCTTGTTTCGGTCGGACCCTAGTCGCTCTGCTAAATTTGCAAATTTAAATTAATTACTTTCTCTTACCTATGTATATATGTAATATATATATAGAGAGAAAGTATTGGTTTCATGTCAAAAATTCGATGTCGAGATTTTGATGGATCTTCACGTTTTGAGGTCCCCTGAATCCAAAAAAGTGGTTTTCGCGACATGGTCTGTCTGTGGGTGGGTGGGTGGGTGGGTGGGTGGGTGGGTGGGTGTGTGTGTCTGTGTTCACTTTTAAGCATGAAGGAATTGGAGCTAGTGAGGCTGAAATTTTATATATAAGTTAAACACCCCCCGGGACCGGAAAATAAGCTTTTAATCAAAATCGGCCAAAGAGTACTAGTACTTTACTGATGTACTTTTTCAGTTTTTTTCGATTTTCTCAAAATTCGCTCTAACGATTTTGATTAAAATTCAAAAATCAATTATTTTTTAGATGCTCTTTCAAATGTATATTCTCGTTTTGCCCTCAAAATTGTTTGAAGACCACTTTACTCTTGCACTCCATAGAAAAGATAGGAGAAATGGTTGCCATGGTAACAAAATATAAATATTTTCCCATACTTATAAATTTTACATCTGAATTCAAATATTCCCTACTGCCGGGAACTAAATACATGTCGACACAAAAAATCTGGTGTGACAAGCACAGTACACAACTTTCGATTACCGAAGGTAAGAGAAAGTTGTGTGCTGTGCGACAGTCACACCAGATTTTTTTTTTGCCTTCCGGCTTGGTGTAGAGGTTAGCGTGCTAACTTCGTAAACCAAAAGTCGTTATATGGCCTGAGTTGCCGAAAAGACTGTGTGAATGTGTGTGTGAGTGTGAGTGTGAATGAGAAAAAAGTGTGTTAAAAAAAAAAAAAAAAAAAAATAATAATAATAATAATAATAATTTTTTTAACAAATTTATAACAAATTGCGGTGCTAATATTATATATCATAAAATTTCAAGGGCGAAATGAGAATATACATTTTAAAGAGCATCTAAAAAATAATTGATTTATGAATTTTAAACAAAATCGTTGGAGCGAATTTTGAGAAAATCGAAAAAAAACTGAAAAAGTACATCAGTAAAGTACTAGTACTTTTTGGCAGATTTTGTTCAAAAGCATCGTGTCACGTCCCGAGGGGAGTGCCTTAATGAACTATAACATTAAACTATATATATAGGTAAGAGAGAGTAATAATTATTATCATGAGTGTTTCAAGTTATTCAAAACAATATTTTCTTTATATTTAAAGCTCAACCCTTTAGATGTGTGATTATGCAATATAATTGAATAGATAGTTGATTATAAAGCTAAAATGGTTAAATATTAACAGGAATAACGTTTAATGGGGTTAAGCGATCCGAGGGGATAGAAACTCTACAAGCCGCCACTAGATAGCACCAAAGTACCCAAAGGGTCTTAAATATCGAATTTCCAATATATTTAATGATATCAAATAATAATAAGTAGAATTTTATTCTACAGTCAAACATGATTTAACCAATCGCTATAGGAGTAAAACCAATTTTATTTTGGAGGCTAGAACACTTGCATCTGTAAACATTCGTTTAGAAATTAATAATTGTAATTTCAGAGTACTAAAATTACAGTTTTTAGGTCAAATAATAGACCTATTTTATAATGGCGGCGGAAGAAATAACAAAACTTGATCTGTATTTTATTTAAATTAATATCCGATACGAGAAAAATTTATTTCATTTGAATTGACTGGTGGAGTAGTATGCCTGACTGTGGAGTAACACCCACAACTCTTGTGTTAAAAAAATAAAACTTTTTTTTTTTTTTTTTTTTATTTATTAGGGGTGACCCCTCAGTCATTCCCTTCACATACATATATACAAAAATCCATATAAATAACATAGTAAAATAGTAAAGTAGCAAGTTATATACATATAAATAACATAGTAAAAATAATAGAGTAGCAAGTTATATACATATAAATAAAATAGTAAAAAATAATAGAGTAGCAAGTTATATACATATAAACAACATAGTAAAAATAATAGAGTAGCAAGTTATATACATATAAATAACATAGTAAAAATAATAGAGTAGCAAGTTATATATTATTACATATATATAAATAATATATATTATATACATATAAATAAAATAGTAAAAAATAATAGAGTAGCAAGTTATATACATATAAACAACATAGTAAAAATAATAGAGTAGCAAATTAGATATACACAAAAAAATATCTTTCAAAATTTCAGATGGGATGATGTGAGAAATCTATTGAGGTGATGCGCTATTGTTGCATTGGGGTGTCTTATTATTTTCTCGAAAGTTGGAGGGTCCCGGAAATTTGGTTGGATATTATTTATAAATGTGGCTCTTTGTGACGTAAACAGCGGGCAGACGAAAATTAGGTGCTCTGGTGTTGCTGGTGTTGCCGAACAGATGCAATATGGTGAGGGAGCAAGGGAGAATCTATGGAGATGTGCATTGCAGCAAGTATGATTTATCCTTATCCGATTAATGTTGACTATTTCTTGTCTAGTGGCTTGCGTGCATGTTTTAAACCAGGGGGGACCAGGAAGACTTTTTACTTTTGAGAGAGATTTGCCTTTAATTTGCGATGTTTGCGACCAGTTTGAAGACCATGAACGATAGAGCTGAGCCTTATGGATTGGGATGAGGTCTCTCCAAGGAGTGCTATTGTTAAGTGGAATGCCAACAATGGCAGCCCTTTTCGCTAAATAATCCGCCAGTTCGTTGTGTGGATTTCCGGAGTGAGCTTTAACCCATGAGAGTGAAATTTTATGTTCCTTCAGATCTGTCAGGAGTTGAGCTATTTGATATTGAATGAGGTTGATATTTTTATTGTTTTTAAAATGCAAGATAGAGGATAGAGCGGCCTGGCAATCTGACACTATATTCACGAGATTAATGCTATTGATTTTGACGAAGTTTAAAGCTTCCCTTATTGCTATAAGTTCAGCTGAAAAATTTGACATAGAATTTGGCAATTTAAAGAGATGAAAGATATTTTCTGTGGTAACGTGGAATGCACACCCTACTGAGCTGTTCGTCTTTGAGCCGTCCGTGAAAATAAGATAATTGAAGGTTTCCCCTGGTTTAATATACGGTTCTTGGAGCCTTATATCGAATGGACTATGGATGATATTCAGGTCTATTTGTAGAGAGAGAGAGCAAGAGATGATTTTTCTATTGGTATATCGAGATTATTGAATTTTATTGCCGCTAAGACGAGATACGGGATATTGGAGTGATTCCAGAACGTTGTCGAGTTGTACGCTTGTTCTAATGAATTAATTGCTTCAATTGACGGATTGTAGTATCGAGATTTTCGTTTGAGGTAAAATTTGGACGCCATAAACTCTCTCCTCAAGCTAAGCGGAGGGTCATTTGATTCGATGAGGATTGCATTGGTTGGTGAAAACTGCATGTACCCGAGACATGAGCGGATAGCTCGGTATTGGATTTTGTCTAATGGAGTGAGTGTCGAAAACGATGCGTTGCCAAAGAGATAATTGCCATATTCCAACCTAGATCTGATTAATGCTCTATATATCAGAAATAAAACTTTAAACGAGATGAAAATTAGTTCAATAAGACGTCTGTCTTCAAACATATTTAAGAAAGAATGGGTCAAAGTGGACACAATGGGCTTTCCATGGGAATATAAGGTTTTAAAATTATTAGTAAAAGATGTATGGAAGCAGAGGCAGGCAGTCAAGAAAAAATGCTCTTAATGCTTTCAACAATCAGCTGGAAACATTTCAGTTCATTTACTATGTACCTTAATTAATTGGTATCAGAGTTGGGCTATATTACTGGACAAGATATACATCGATTAATGAACTTAAGATGGTACATAATAAATGAACTGAAACGTTGCTGTTAGAATTCAGTTGATACAAATTATTGAAATCAAGAGTTTAGTTGCCATTTTGTAACTTAAATAACTTTGACAACAAAAGTACTAAGAAAGGCAGAACTCTTTAATTTTCATCTTAAATGGCATATAATTCATTAAATTTTGGAGGGAAAATATTTATTTTGGCTCCCCCCCCTCCAAAAAAGCGCTAGTTTCAATAAAACCAAATATACACATAAAAACTTGTTAAAACCGATTTTTTATGATTCAATATATTTTATTTGCCATATAAAAAAAAAAACCTCTCCAAATCATAAATAAAATATGAGAGCGAGTTTAGTTTTTGAATGCATAAACGAATTAATAAAAAGTTATAAATTCTCCTTTTTTCCCTGATATGAAAATCATTAGATTAAATTCGGAATTAATAAATTGGGGCATGGCTAGTGAATCAGAATCCCGTTTACAATGGTTATACAATATTGACTGGTTTGCTGTGAGTTGGTGGTGGGGGATGCATTCCACCCCTCGTAGGCATTGCAGCCTCCTGCTTGATTAGTTATCTAATGCCCTATTGATTACAACCCCCTCTGTTCTGTTGCAGTTGTCCCATTAATGTCCATATCAGATTCTAGATTGCCTTAAGGTCCTCTGACCCTGGTGGAGGGATCACTAATTCCAGGTGCAAATGGATTTTCATCTGGATTATAAATAAATAAAATGTTTATTTTTTCACACAAATTACAAATTCATATAAATATTAATTTCAGCGACCTTTAAGTATTATCATCATTCACAATAAATAAAGATTTTTTTTTTGGATTCCTTAATCAACGAAAATAAACCGAAATAAAAAAAAAAAAAAATAGTCAATCTATTCGTAAATTTAAAAAAATCTGATGGGAATTAACTCACAGCACACAACTTACTCTTACCCTGCGGCAAGAGAAATTTGTGTACTGTGCTGAAACACACCAGATTTTTTTTGTCTTGAGATATATCTAGTTTCCCATAGGGAGCGTACAAGTATTACGTAACGCAATTTTTGAAGATTTTTGACCCCCCCTCCCCGCAATGTAACACGCCGTAACATTTTTCTGGCCCCGCCCTAGACGTTACGTAACGCTCAAGTGGCCATTTTTATCTAAAAGACACAATTATGTTGCGCAAAGTACCGGAGAAAGTTGCTAAAACACCAGTTACGTAACGCGTTGTTCAACCCCCTCCCCACTTGTAACGCATGGTAACCTTTTACGAGACCCCCCTCCCTCAAATTGTGTTACGTAAAATTTGTAAGCTCCCATAGCACCTTAGTTAACAAGACTAAGGTTATTTGTCATAATTTTAATCTCAAATTTGGATATTTTATACACTATAGAGAATCCTAAATAAATACAAAATTTCATAAGAATTGGAAAAAATTTTTAAAATGTATAAAAAGTTCCAAAGGGGACCTAAACAATTTTCACGAAAAATTTTATTGATATAACTTTTAAAGATAATCGACAATATAGGTGATTTTTGAATTTTAATAAAAATCGTTAGAGCCAGTTTTGAGATGATCAAAAAAAAAAAAAGTACTTCAGTAAAGTACTAAATGTTTTTGGCCGATTTTCTTCTGTATATTTAATATAACATATCGTGCAGTGGCAAGCCAATTAAGTCGATTTCCTCCCAGTGTGTTCTGTAAATAAGTATTAATTCGTCTTATTGAACAAATTTAGCACTCGTTTAAAGTTCTATCTTTTACAAAAGAGTTGAGGGGTTACCCCACGCCACCAGATATGCTTATTTTTCTTATACCATATAGGTAAGATAAAATAGAAGTGGGATAGGATTAAAATATCAAGAGAAAATAGTTGAGTACTGAACTTAAGAGAGCTTAAAAGTTGAGCTCGTTTGAAGTTTTTTAACATGCAATGGGGGAGGGGATTATTCCTTAAATACCCCTCCTCAACCATGTCAACAGTCAAAGAGAAACTTCTTCTCTTCGCTTTTGTTGTGAGTGTGTTTTCAACAATTTCCAAAGAAATTCCACTATTTGAGAAAATCAGAATTAAAACTGAACAAAAACCGTGTCTTGATTAATTTTAAGTTTCTTATCATAATATATATGAATTAAATCCTTTGTTTATAAAACCAATAAAAAATTACAAAATTTTTCTTCTCTTTTATTAAGGCTCACTGGACTGACGTTTCGGTTTTGATTAAGACTATTTTCACACACAAGAGCTCTGAAGATGGTTTTAATCAAGATCTAGTGGGACTTAAATGAAATAATCAAAAACTGCTATTCTTTTCATTTCCTCATCAACTATTCCAACTATAAAATCAGCATCTTTTTCTTCTCTCTACTACTGAAGAAATTTTATTTTTTTACTTATTACTTTCTCTTACTCTATATATATATATATATATGAAATATATATATATATAGAGAAAGTATTGTTTTATTTAATATCTGGCCGTTAGTTGGCCAGAGCCTACTCAGACAAAAAATCTTAATACACTTTGAAAGATGGGATTTAATAAGAAGAAACACTAGAAATTCAATTCAATTAAGTGTTAGTGTTTATATTTTTGTTTGAAAAAGTGCGAGGCATAAAGAAAAGAAATTAAAAAAAAAAATGAAATATAATATATTAAAATAACAGATTTTTTCAATCCTGGCCTGAGGCCAATGTTAAAAAAGTTTTTCTTTAAAAAATGGGGTTTAAAAAAAATTGAATCTAGAGTTAATTAATCGGGATTTTTTTTAAATTAGTCAATTAACTTTTATTCTGCACTAAGTGACATCACATTTAGTTTGATTTGATTACATTATATACAGTGGTTTAAGCTTTCAAAGAATTTCGCGCCGAGCACTCTCACTCTGACGTCATATCGAAAAAAAGGTTCGGGAGTATTGAACCAATCTTTCTAAAAATATATTTAGATTAAATGTACCTTTCAAGGTCAAATAGATATGTATTGGAGAAAAGGGGGAATTTTTCGATAATTTTTTCCATATAAAATAGGGGGAAAAATGATTTTAGAGGTAATTAATCGAGATTATTTATTTAGTATTCTGGAACTAATTATACTTCTAAAACTGCCAGATATATATTTCATCTCTTGAGAGGACCTCCAAAACCCCTTCCCCACATGCACCACTGTTATTTGTAATCAAATAGATTTTTTTAGATAAAAAAAACCTCTTATTTTGAAGAGTTAAGAATTTATATATGTATACGGCCGGTAATAAATTTAAAAAAAAGGTTGAAATGAAAAATTCATAGGGCAAAAAAAGTTCAAATATCTTAAACAACTAACAACGAGACAAAATGAATGAGACAAACTCATTCAATAAAATAAATCACTAATTTAAATTCTACTTACTCACTTAATCAGGACCAAGGATGCTGTACATCATTTCGTTACGGAGTCGCGTGTTGAAATGCGAGTAACTCGAAAGCAACTGAAAATAAAAATAATAATTAATAAAAGAGGAAAAAAAAAGAGCAGCTATTTTAATTCTTAAAAAGATGTTTTTTAGAAGAATGGGATAGAAAGATTAAAAAAAAAAAAAGAGAAGAGAGATAACGAGAGAGAAAACAAACCAATTAAGAGAATATCATTTTTAATATTAAAGAAAACATTTTTTTAATCTGATATCTATATATTTTAATTTAGTGGCAAAAAGTCTTTAGGCGGTTTTGTATCATCTTAATTAAAATCGTATAATTTTATGTATTAAAAGAAAGATGAATAGAATAAGCTTTTCTTTTTTTTTAAGTGAATTTATAATTTCTACCAATGTTTCGTTTCAGTGTTTCTTTCTTTCTTGTATCAACCAAAAAAAAATTTGAATTTTTTGTGGACATATAAAAAAAACCTTTGAATATTGGAATTTTTCCTTATAACTATTATTTCAGGGTAACGTTTTGACTAATAAGCATCTCTTCTAACAATGATTCTCAAAACGAGTTCCGCTGAACAGCAGTTCCCCTGGGGCATTTGCCCCCTCCCACAAAAGATCTGATTTTTATAAAATTTTATATTATTCTTTAAATAAAATATTTCAAAATATATATACGAGTATATAAACTGTACAAAATTAAACAATTATTTAAATTAAATATCTTTTGGCCAAATTTGAGCGTACCTATTTGTAAGTAAATTTTTGAGAAAACTGTAAAAAATAAAAAAAGTACATCAGTAAAGTACTCAAGACTTGCCAAAGACGACAACAATGGTACTTTGTGTTCTAGCCCGGAAATAGAAGGCCTATATATTTAAAATTTGAAAGAAATCATCAAAGGAAATATTGAGAAAAGAGAAAAAAACTAAAAAAGTACATCAGTAAAGTACTAGCACCCGAATTTCCCAAAGATAAGATCTAGCGCAATTTTATATTGGTATCGAAAATAGTAAGCTATATATTTAAAATTTGAAAAAAATTAGAGCCGTTTTTGAGAACGGATGTGCTTACAAATAAACATACATTGCTCGTTTAGTAGTGTTTAAGATATAAGATAATATTGAAGTTAATAAATAATTCACAATTATTAGTCTATGTTATACTTATTATTCTCCTATTTATACTATTTTAAAAATTCTATAAAATTTCTGTATTTTCTGAGGATGTGATATATGGAACAAAAAATTGCCCATAAAATATAATTAAGAAATTTAGCTTTAGCACTGTGGTAGAGGGCTTCTTGTGTTGAGGATAAAGTGTTTGCAGGAAAAATTTATTTCAATTGACTGGCTACCACACAATTTGAAACGACGGGATCTAAAATGGATCGAGGAAGACAAAATAATTGTCAAAAAGTTGTATGAATTGATGTTTAGATTTTTTTTTTTAAAGCAAAGACCGCTGCATTTCATTTTATAATATGAAAAATGTTCAATTTTAATGAGTAATTACAATAATTTGTAGAATTTATTTACATTATAGTCAGTCTATTAGCTTTCAATAAATATGGGGCAACTATGGTTTCAGATGCCGGAAAAAATAAAATGTATTTAAAGTGAAAATTTCGTAGGGGAGGCAAATCAAATGAACACGCTCTAGACGCATGTTGCCCTATTGCAATAGAATCCGTGAATATAAAAGTAAGTCTTGGGAAATATTCACAAATCACCTTTCTGTAAAGTTAATTTAATGAAATTTTCAAAGAGGAGGGAAAATCAAAGCTAATGGATTAGTGTAAAATTTAAAATCGCATTGGGAAAGGAAATCAACTTTTTATTAGATCGGGATGTGGTATCCCTTAACAATGATTATGTAAAACAACCCGCCCCATCGAGTGAGATGTTTTAGCTCTTAAACAGGGGCGGTCGCTTTATTAGGGGATTGTTTGTTATACTTTAAGTCAATCAATGTATTTAGGTTTGATCCTAAATCAACCGGAAATTGTAGCAAAAAATTGCCTCCAATGGTGATATAAGTTAATTAAGAATATCCTCATTGACTGATGATTCCTTGGGAATTTCAATTTTTAAATTAAAAAATAAATAAACAAAACTAATT
>JAKCPI010020890.1:0-78614 GCA_023213315.1 Euborellia annulipes
GCACTAGGCGCAATTAAGTCTTTCACATTAGTCAACTAGTTGACTAACCGGATTGCATAGAATATGGAGAAAAAAATATTTTGATATAGAACGATTTGTCGATCTGACTCTGGCGGGGAGAGCAGTTGATTACACTAGTTGCCTCGGGTGAACACGAGTCTTAACACGTAGCAGTCAATTTCCAGGCAACTAGTCGAGTCAACTACAGTAGTTGCCTCGGAATCCGCCCAGTGTGAAACCAACCTAAGAGTCTTTGCCAGAGGAGGCTACGACAAATAATAATTTAATTATTCTAATTTCATTTTGGTAAAAATTTTGATATCTAATTCTCAAATTTTCTAGCCCTCTTTCTTCTTATGTTGGCGCCACAAAAAAGCTTCATGATGACGTTTTTTAGATCCCGGTAAGGGTCATCCACAGAGCACTACTATGGTAATATTATTAGTATTCAATTAGAAACAATATTATACTAATTTTACACCCTTTATTTGTTGTTTATTCTGAAATTTGGCTCCACATAGAAAACGCTTGTCTATAATCTAACAATATTATAATAAATAGGCTATACATTTAAGGATAGTTAGATTTAAAGACCTATTCTTCTCTTATATTGATACTCACGTAAATATTTCTTGAAGTAGCAGCTGATAGTGGATTAGGAAGTTGAATTTTTTTATACCTTCTCACATGCATTATTTCAGGGAAATGTGCTTCAATATTTCTAACAGCGAATATATATATTTTTTAAAAATCTTTTTGAATGATGATTCTGTTAGCATTTTTTCAATAAATGTATAAAAAGAAATTCAAAAGAAAACAATTTTCTTACAAATTCAATGAACAATTGTTTTGTTAAATAAAGTAGCGCAGTTCGCGCAGCTCTATCATAACGAAGATTGCTGACTAAGAAAAAGAGTCTTCAATCTCAATCAGTATCCAATTTCTTTACTATAGAATTTCTTCTCTCAATTTTGTCAAGCCTTTCTAGGCTATAAATTGAGTTCAAATGTTGGCTTGCTTTTTTGTTTAAAACGATTAAAAAGTGTAATTTATTTTTTTAAATAAAGCTTTAAATAATGAAAAAAATGCAATTATTTATGCTAAATTGTGTGAATTTATCCAAGTAATCGAATTTTTTATTTATTCATACACATATAATTAAATTATATCTTTGATATCTCAAAACTGAAATACTAAATTAAAATGTTAATCCACAAATGGTATAATTAAAACCTATTAGTAGGCTAGAGTGTGATTTACAAATAATATTCGCAAATATAATTAACCCAATTTGCATTCGAATCTCGTTTGTGATCATTATTAATTTATCAAATAACGTAAAAAAAAAAAAAAACTTAAATGTTTCCATTCAATTTGAAAATGTATAATAAATATTTATGAATTTGATAGAATATGTGGGTCGAGTGCTGATCCAGACGGAAACTTGCTTTTTTTTGCTATACATGAAATATATTCTTTAGATATACGAATATCCTATAAAAATATTCAATATATCTACAAGCTTTTTAAGCAGATTCTCTAATAGCTGTGCAAAATTTAGTTTTAGAAAATACTCTTCAAAGCTAATCCTGACAACCGAACTTTGAAAATGTGCTTTTCAAGCAATTTTTAGCCCTCGGGGCTTGGTCTACGCAAAGTAGAGGTTAGCGTGCGAACCTCGTATACCAAAAGTCGTGGGTTCGGACCCCAGGCAGTCCGATGATTTTATTTAAGCCCCTTGGATACCAAATGGCTTAAATAAGAATACCTGGACTAAATAAAATATATATTATACAAATACGAGTATCGTTTAAAGTCTTAAATGGCCTAAGTTGCCGAAAAGACTGTGTGTATGTGTGTGAATGAGAAAAAAAGTGTGAGTGTTAAAAAAAGCAATTTTTATAGGTGGCCCCTGAAAAAAAGACCATTGAATGCCCGCCGGAAGCCATCGATACTGTATAATATAAATAATAAATAAATTTATCAAAGTCAAATGACCTCTGCAACGAAATCTGATGGTGACAAGCACAGAACACTTTTTTAGTTTTTTTGGTATATTCACATACACTGTATATATGTAAGAGAATGAAAAAAAAATAAATAAAATTTTTAAAATTAATCGTTTAATCTGGAAGTTTACTCGTAGATCCATGTAGGTCTTAATCAGGATTATCAAAACAAATGATGTTTCGAAGATTTTATAATTTATTACTAAGCGTCTGGATTCCTCAAAACAGTAATTAACATTGAATATGGGAATTCAATTGTCTCCATCCTCAGTTGCTGTTAAACACGATTTTTACATTTGTTTACTAAAGCATAGGATTTAAAATTACAAGGTACTTTAAGATGATTAAAATAGAATAAATTAAAATAATTGAATAAAGTAAATGTTAATTTCCATTTTGAAAGAAATTTTTCCCAATATTAAATATTTTTATCAATTGACTTCGATGACAATCGATTTTATAAAAAAATTTATTTAGGTTAACATTAAGATGAGAGATGCACTGGTAAGTAGTGGCTGTGTATGTTGATTAAAGGAGATATGGAAGCAGTATATTAACATTAGACAATTTAAATGGTATTTATAAAGAGAATATTGTCGCATCTTCAGAAGAAGTAAATAAATATAAAATCTTTGTTACAGCCTGAGGATGGAGACAATTGAACTCCGAAACTGTACAGAATCTTAGAATAAATTATAAAATTCGAAACAATCATTTGTTTTGATTAAGACCTGCAGGATCTACACTGTAAAAAAAATTTCGATGATTTTACAATTTTTTTGTTGTAAGCAAATTTCCAAGACCAATAGATCTAAATTTACTATACAGTTGAATTATATTTTTACAAAACTCTTTTGCAAAAATCGTTTACAAATGTGTGGTAATTTTACCAATATTTAGCAATTTCGAGTCCAAATTTGGTAATTTTACTAATATTTAGCAATTTTCGAGTTCAAATGTGTGATTATTTTACAAATATTTAGCAATTTTACAATCCAAATGTTTGTAATTTTACTAATATTTAGAAAAAGAAAAAAATTACGACTGGACCTATAGGTTATTGACCTTTAGGGGACGTCTCTACCTGAATGGAGTGAAGTAAATATTTTTATTTAATGAAAAATTCCTCCAGGATTTGAACACTGAACCTTTTTGTAGAAGCCTTGCTGCCTAGTCCATTTGACCATCGAATCACCTGTTTAACTAATTATCTATTCTCTGCTATTTGGCATTCAAGTATGACCTCATTGTAAACTATTTTTACTAAATAATAAAATAAAAAATAAACTTAAAGTTATCATAATATTATTATTTTTGTATTATTATAACTTAAATAAATCCTTATAGTGACAAAAATGTCTTTATTAAGAAAGCTAAAAAGCAGTCGAAACAAAGTCGGCCATGTTGGCCGTCGAAGACAGCCTTAAAAGGAAAATTACAATACCCTTGTATTGTAAAATTAGAAACCTTTTTGTAAAATTACAAACCGTGTTCTAAAATTACAATGCCGTTGTATTGTAAAATTAGAAATCGTATGGTAAAATTACAATATTTACTCTAATTTTCCAAGAGAATTGTAACTTTAAAATGTTTTTTGGTTGTAAAAAATTTTTTGAATGCATAGATTTGTAAATTTAGTATACAAATGTATGGTAGTTATCATTTACAAGGAAAATTTGTAAATTTACTATACTAAAACATACTAAAATTAAAATTTTTTTTTACAGTGTACAAGTAAACTTCCAGATTAAAATCGATTAATCAATTTCTCGTACAAATCCAGTTCTCTTTTAATAAAATGTTTAACTCTTTTTAATCAAAACTATCATAACTTTTGGAAATCGCCACTCCAAGCTCCAAGCCAGGCCGGAAAAAGAGTCTCCAAAAAGTTTCTTCACAAAATTAAAGCATATTATGCCTATTATTATAAAATAAAAATATTTTTGAATTATTTATTATTTCGCCAACAATCAATTTACATCCTTAGTAGAAAGTTCATTTAACTATCATAAATCTTTTTGTACTTTCCTTGTGTTTTACTCCCACAATAGAGATGCTGCCTTTTGGGTTTCTCTAATAGCTGTTTGAAGGTTTCAAAGCTTTAAATAGAGAGTTCATTTATTTTGCGTTTGTCTTTCGTCGTTGCTGTCTGTCAAAAGTTTAGTCAAATGCAAACAATGTTTAGTAGTTCAATCTACTGAAGAACCTTAAACTCTCATTATCGGAAGTTTTTTTTTAAGGTTCCACTTGAATATCTCCTTTATTAATTATTCCAACTGAATACTCCGTGATATTTTTTATTATTTATTATTAATCGGATGAAGAAGACGACCTCAATTTTTTTTCTCTTTCTTCAATTGTATTGGTATTTGTTCTCCAGACTGAGAGGGAACGTCTGTCTCTCTGGGTTTATTAAAGACGGATGCGGTGATCGGGATCGGGATGCTGCTGCTGCTACTCCTGCCTTTTGATGCGACTTGAAGCCAATCGATTAGCGCCAGCGACGGGTCTACTCGCCCGGAAAAAGAACAACCCCCGGACTCCCTCACCCTCATCTCCCACTTTAGAAAGGTGGAAATCATTTATTTTTGTCACATCCATTATCAATTATTTCATTTATAAATCCAATCGAATGGCATTTTATTATTTATCTTGGGATTTACTAACTAAAAACCTTTTTAAGTACTATTTTCTTTAGCTTTTCACGCGAGTACACGAAAGAATATGAGAAAATATTAATATCTAAATGAACTTGAGCGCCATCTTATCGTTTATGGAAAGGTAAAATTTTTTTTCTTATATTTCCAAATTAACGAAATAATCTGACAAGAAGAATAGACAACACCCATAAATGTTGTTAAGCAAAGTCAAGCGATGCTGAAAATCAGGATAGGTAGCCCGCTACAAACAAGACTGTTGAACGCCCGTCGGAAGCAATCGATCTTACCTTCGGTAATCGAAAGTTGTGTTCTGTGCCTGTCACACCAGATTTTTTTTTGTGTAGAGATATATTTAGTTTCCGCCGATATATTAGAATTCACGATGTAAAATGTATAAACATGGGAAAACTTGTTAGCATGGCAACCATTTCTCCTATCTCCACTTTCCTATGAAGTACAAGAGTAAAGTGTGCTATCTGATGATGGCATTATTCAATTAAAGACGAAACGCTTTCCAATACTGGGAGTTTAATTTAACAAGTGCTAATTTTCTGTATATAGCCTCCCAAACAGGGGCGTATATAAGAGGGAGGGGGCCCTAAATTTTCCAAATGCATATACACATATAGGGATATAGAGACAATAATGGGTCTCGATGTTTGCTCGGCCCCGTAGCACGAAAATTGTGGTTCAGCAAAAGAGATGGTTCCGCGGACGGCAAAAATTTTGCGTCTCTAAAAAAAAAGGTTAAAATGATTTTCACGGAAGGGGAAAAAATTTCCCGCAGGGCGGAAAAATTTGGTTTCGCGAAAAAAAAAATTTTTCGCAGAAAAACTTTTGAGATCAGGCCCCCCCCCGAAAAAATTTCTATATACGCCCCTGCTCCCAATATATCATCCGATATATATTAGAAGAAAGTGGCTGTAGCTCTGCTTAGGAAGAAAGTAATGCAGAACCAGCAAAAAAAAAAACTACATGCACTCCAAAGCGACCGATACAAATTTGATCTTGGAACTGTGTTGTCATGTCCATCAATAGCAAAAAAATTAATCTAATTTTTTGCACTGTGGAAGACGAAAAAATTCATTCTGTTTTAAAACTCATTCATATATTCATTCGCCTCACATTATAATTTTCAAATAATCCTTTTGCTTTCGTATTATTTTATTTTTTATCTCTCTATTTTATTTATTTTTTTGCCTATAAACAGGTAGAACATATACAAAAATTATTATATCTCTAAAAATACTAAATTCTGTAAAAAAATAGATTATCATGATGAAAATTTAAAGTCTCTTCCCTCTAATAAAGCTTGATTGTCGTCTTTCTCTTTTTTCTTTCCTTTTTGCTTTACAAAATCTGATTTTATGTCCATCATGATCTTTCTACGTCAAATGAATACTATACAACTTTATATATATAGACGGTATATATAAATAACCACTGAAAGAAATCAAAGAGGGTTTCCATGGCAACGACGCAATTCTCCTGGAAACATTGTGTCGTCATTCATGTGAAATAATATCCTTCAAACGTTCTTATCAAAAAACAAAAAACAAATTGAAAATCAAAAAATATATTTCACATTGTTTCTAAACCTCTAGCTGCGGCGGGGTCATAAGATTTTGAATTAATGGCAACTATTTTCCATTACCTTGATAATAAAACGATTACATTTTTTTTCAACATTCACACTTTTTTCTCATTCACTCTCACAATCACACAGTCATTTCGGCAACTCAGGCCATATAAGACTTTGACGATAACCTTTATTTGAATATATATGTATTTGGTATCCAAATGGCTTAAATAAAATCATCGGGGTCCGAACCCGCGAACCTTGGTATACAAGGCAGGCGCGCAATTAACTACACCAAGCCCGAGGGCATTACATATTTAAATAATCATATTTTTAAAGTCATAAATCAACCAACAACCATACCATGTTGGTCCACTGGTTCTTGTTTGATCACCAAAGTTAAGCAACATCGGGCACGATCAGTACTTGGATGGGTGACCGCCTGGGAACACCGTGTGTCGTTGGTTCATTTTTTTTTTTTACTCTTTTCATATTTTTTCAATTTTTAAATTATAGTTTCGATAGGCTTTGAATGTAAATAAAGTCAATGCTTTTAACCATATAGTAGAAGTATTAAAAATTTTAAAAATTATGTCTCGTTTTATGATCCAAGGTAAGAGTCAGGAATTGTGTCCTGAGTGGTGAAATGTATTTAAATTCAAAACTAAACCCGGTTTTTTCGTTGGAATATTTTAAGCAACTTAATTGAACTAAATGCACTGATGATTGCGAGAAAAGAAAAAGGAAAGAAAAAGGTGGAAGGGGGGGGGGGGGGGGGGGGGGGAGTTTTTTTTTTAATATAAATTATTTGGTATCCTTAAAAAAAAATTATTCAGAGAACTGAGATCTGAACCAACATCTTTTCACTTTTAAAGTTTATCAATATTGACGATTTCACTATATTAAACCTCTAGGCAGGGGGGGGGGTTACATTCTTAAATGGCAACTTTCTAGAAATTTGATTATGTCTGTTCCGCTTTAAAGGAGTTCTGAAATATTTAATTGAAAAATTTCTATGTGCTGGTTATTTGTGTTGCCTATCTTCCAGGAATTTGAAAAAAAAAACGAATTTAATGCATAGCATATGATAATATCAAAATATTTTAAGAGAATTAGATGATTAAAAATCGAAGTGATATTAGACAAGTGATTTCATAATTTAATTATCATGAGATTATAAAGTACTGATCTGATAAAATTAATCCTGATTAATTTCAAAGCAAACTGGAGAGTGTTAAACGAAATTGCAAAATTTCCCCAAATTCAATCATCATTGATTTTCGATTCTGGCATGAAACTTATAAGATATTTATACCCCAGGGGATATTGGATTTTGCATGTTTTCATAAATTCAGATTATATTATTACAAAGCTATATATAAATTCATTCGGCCTTCCCAGGCAAAGGTCAATTGCAAATTTAGCTAAATAAAGATATATGAGCTATTTGTGTGCTTGGCAAGGCTATAAACAAAATTAAGACTTATTTGGAATTTTTTATTTGCACTCTTTCCCATTCATGGATCGAGAGGGGGAGGGGGGGAGGATAAACAAACACAGGTGTGAATCATAAAACGTAATAATTATCCAACATTTTAAGGAAAATTCAAGTTACTTAATTGTTAATAAAAAACCAAGTGAAAATGGAAATTTATGAAAAGGATTCTTCTTTATGATGATGGCTTGTGTTGAAATATGAATATTTTAAAAAATTATATGCCATCATATTTCCCTCTCCGTTATAATAAAAATAAATTACTATAAAAATGTATGCTAATTAAAAACATATAAAAGAGAAAAAGGATGGGGAAAATTTATCATTTATAAATGATGAGGCAGTGTCTATCTTTTCACTTTTACCGCGAAAGAAAACTTATTCTTAGGAATACGAAGTGCAAAATTATTTATTTTATTTTATTTCTTGGCAATTGTCAAAAATACTATCAGAAAACATTTTCATTTGGAGATAAAATTATTCCAAATCGACGGCCAATTTGGAGAGGTAATAAATAAAATCGGCGACGTCTTTAAAATTATTTAATCCGAGGCCAAAATAATCAAAATCAATTCGAACAAGCTGAGAGAATTTTTAAATTTTATTGCAATGAATGAAAGAAGAATTTCTTTAAAAATAGGTATTATAGAGCGCTGTCTCTTAGAGCCATTTTCTTGCTCCCTGATGACGACGGAGACATTGTGCAAGAAAATCCAATTTAGCTGGGATTCTGTGCACGTGAGGGGCTTTCCCTCTCACTAGCTCAACTGGGGGTTGATGCGTTTTAGTATCGCTTTCAGGGGCAACTTGGCTTCAAAAATTTAAATCACAGTTCTAACAAGTCTTATAATCTAAAAAAAGGAAAATAACTATTTTTTTACTTTCTCGTACCCTATATATGAAATATATAGGAGAGAAAGTATTGCGATCATGTCAAAAATTCGATGTCGAGATTTTGATGGATATACATGTTTTGAGGTCCCCTGAGTCCAAAAAAGTGGGTCCCGCAAATTGGTCTGTGTGTGTGTGTGTGTATGTATGTGTGTATGTGTGTGTGTCTGTGTGTGTGTGTGTGTGAACAGATTTTTAGCATGAAGGAGTTGAGCTAGCGGATTGAAATTTTATATTTAACTTAGGTACCTTTGAAGAATCTCAAAATAAGCTTTTGAACAAAATCGGCCAAAAAGTACTAGTACTTTACTGATGTACTTTTTCAGTTTTTTTCGATTTTCTCAAAATTCCCTCCAAGGATTTTTTTTAAAATTCATAAATCAGCTATTTTTTAGATGCTCTTTAAAATGTATATTCTCATTTTGCCGTTGAAATCTTCTGAAGACCACTTTACTCTTGTTCTTCATAGGAAAGATAGAAATGGTTGCCATGGTAACGGAATTTAAATCTTTTTCTTTTTATTAGATTAAAAATCAATTATTATTTAAATTCCCATTTATTTTTATTTTATTTGTGTCTTTAATTGCTTAGGAGAAAACATATATATCTCTCTCTCTCTCACTTGCAAACATTATCGTCTGTCTCTCCGCCTTCTCTCATAGGCCTAATGTTAATTTCCTATAGGGATTTGTATGTTAATTTCGATTCAAAAGGGGGTCCCCTTTGGAACTTTTTACGCATTTAAAATTTTTTTTTCCAATTCTTATGAAATTTTGTATTTATTTACGATTCTATATTGTGTATAAAATGTCCAAATATGAGATTAAAATTTTGAAAAATAACCATAGTTTATTTCAAGCAGTCAACATTTAAAATGCAAGTTTGAAACTAAGGTGCTATGGGAAACTAAATATATCTCGACACAAAAAATCTGGTGTGACCAGCACAGTGCGCAACTTTCTCTTACCGAAGGGTAAGAGAAAGTTGTGTGCTGTGCGCCAGTCACACCAGATTTTTTATAATTATAGAGATATTGCTGAAAAACTGAATAATTAGAAATTTTAACCATTTTTTCTTCGTCAATTTGACAGACAATATCGAGATAGTTATTTTTGGAAAAAATGGAACTTCAAGATAGGCTCAAAAAAAGAGAATAAAACAATTCGGCAATTTCATTGAGAAAGTAGGCAAAATTATCTAATAATCAGCGAAAATTGGCAAGATAAAGACGCTAATCCATACACGACTAGAAATTACTTTGGGATCACCCAACGTATACAACTGGACCTCATTAGGGCATAAGGAGGCATGCTCAATAGGGAAATCCCTATAAGGGCCCAATTAGAACCCAATCGGGAAATCCCCAGGAAAAATAAAATAATTTATAGTCAGTTTCTTCCAATTGGGTTCTGTGTGGGACCTAAACAGGAAATAATTGCCCAATCTGGGCCAGACAGGACTTTGCGTGACATCCCTATAGGGCAGGCAGCCCAATGAGGACCCAATAAGTCTTACATTAAAATTTCTAGTCGGGTAACTGTCAGACAATTTATTAGTAATCAATAAGATTTGTTTATTTTGATAGCAAAGAAGTTAAGTTTGTATGATTGGGGAAAAATGGGTCCCCTGGACTCGAACCAGGACCTCCATGCTTTCACAGCGGGCGGACTACCTTTATCCTAGGTTGCCGCCCCAATAAACATCTCGCATCCGTCTATTACTGTATAATAATATGAAAAGATCTTAAATTCTTCATAAAATTCTAATTTCATTATTATTAATATAATAGGCGGATCCGAGATGTGTTTGTTGGGCCGACGACCGGATAAAGACCGGCGAAAGCGTGGAGGTCCTGGTTCGAGTCAAGGAGACGCAATTTTGCCCAATCATAAACACAAACTCATCTCGCAAATTTGCTATTTTAAACGATACATTGACTTACTAATGAACAGTCTATTTGAGAAATCAAATCAGAATCAAGGGGCAGAAAAGTTTTGCAGCTTAGTTCCTCATATTCTTTAAAAAAAAAAAACATTCAAGATAAATCAATACTTTTTTAAATAATAAAAAGTTTTTTTATCTTTTTTTTTTTTTAATCAAACGAAAAATGAATTTTAAATATCTTTATTTAAAAAAACACACTTAAGGTGTGTTTTTATTAGCTTATTTTTTCCCTGTCCAAGTGCGTGGGAGAGAAAAAAAAAGAGAAAGAGGAAGGAGAATTTTTTTGCTCTTTCTCTTTGACGTCATCTCCGAATGAATTCTTATTATAGGAAAACCGCTCACAAAAAAAAAAAAAAAAAAAAAAAAATATGTCCAGACTCGGATAAAACAAACAACGTCTAATTGGAAATCTTTTTCATATCTATTCATTAATAAAAATTTTATTTTTCAGATAAATAAAAAATAAAAGATCTGGTGTGACTGGCGCACAGCACACAACTTTCTCTTACCTTCGGTAATCGAATTAAATAATTAATACTCTGAAAGTATTGGATTGGCTGGTTGTGTTGTATTTTTTAAACTTTATCTTATTTTTTAAACTTTATCTTATTTTATCCAAATTTTTTTTTATATCAATCAATCATTTAAATAGAATTAAAGAAGCCTTTTTCTTTTATCTAGACATCCATAACCAAGAAATCACCGCCTCTGTTTTAAATAACACGTTAACGTTATATTCCCTCCCCAGAGCCCCTATAATAAATTGTGACATGTTTCAATCACGAGCTGTTCAATTTCCTAACTGGCTTCGAGCGGGAAACGGCTGTGTTAGACAAGATATTAATATGAAGGAGATAAAAAGGGTTCATTGGTGATTGATGCACCTCCTCCGAAAATGACTAGTAAAAAAATTAACTTATTATAATATTTAATCTCTATTTATATAATATTATCGTTGATAATGGGTGGGTTTTTAATAATTTGCAAGGTTGAATCACAAATCGGTTATCAAGAGCTTATAAAGTCAATGACAACTGAAAAATCTTTAGGCCAAAAACGTCTCATATGTCTGCTGATTTGATGAAAAGGAAGCACATCAATATCCCGGCTAAAGTGTAGATCTCGGATTCAACTCTCGGGGTCATGAGAAAAATATACAAACTCACAAAATAAGTTGAATAACCTAACAATTGTAAGACGTTGTTTAGTCTGAATCGAATATTAATACCTGATTCTTACGGATATTTAACCATAAATTTTTAATTTTTAAATTCCTGTTGTACTAATCTACCTATAATCCAATCTTCATTCCTACATATAATTAGATAACTACAACCAAACTACATATAAACTAAACATAGGCTTCATATAATTGTAAGAAGAGCTAATATCTTGCTTGAATGATTTTATTTATTTATTTATTTATTTCCTTAATCACCCAACAGCCTAAGCCAATTATAGGGTGGTGTACAAACAAATGTATTAAAACAAGATTCAACCCATCCATTACATTCATTCAATTACAATTTCAAAATTTCATTACTCTAATTAAGAGAGACAGGCTTATGAGGGACCAGATCCTTGATTTTCCAAATTAATCTTGGGAAGTCAGATTTTTTTTAACTTTGTCCATCAACCGTAGGTTGGACAGGTAAAGTTGATGATCCTAATCTTAAAAAAAAATCGAAATTTTTCTGAAGCTGCCAAAATGCGTTTTGAGGTCCCCTGAATCCATTTAAGAAATTTTTGGAATGATGTCTGTGTGTGTGCGTGCCTCTGTGTGTGTGTGTATGTCTGTGGTAATTTTTTTTCGTCAACGAAAACTCAAAAACTATTTGTTTAATTGTTTTGAAATTTTGATCACATGTGCACTTGCACTATGGGTATAATTCCCGATAACTGAAGATGGCCAAATAAATTCAGGCCGTAACGTCTTATCCTGGGAGTTTTATTAACCTGGACAATCCCAATTTTGCTGATATCTCCAATTCTCCATTATAATCACATCACAGTCACAACCTCAAAAGCAACTCTGAGTGTTGTTTATTGGTGAGGCCAAGCATCCCCCAGTTTTATTGGTGCAGGTCGAGAGTCCGGTGGCCTGGTGCGATGGACAGCACGCGGAAAGGCGGAGATCCTGAGTTTGATTCCCGGAGGCCATGGGATGTTTGGCCTCACCAATAAACAACACTCACAGTCTTGTTAAGTGTTCTTATCGTTCAAAATTAATTGGTGAATTTAGAAGAATTTCATAATTCAGGACTCTTATACCCGTATTCATAGTCCTTCCTTGAGGAAGAAGGTATCCTTATATCTATACATTTATATACGCATAAGGATTCCTTGTTCCCTTGACTATGAATACGGTATTAGAGCCGAGATACTTTCTACCTTTGCGCTACAGTTCAAGTGAGAAAATTCGATCAAATTGATAAAAATTAAAGAACGAATTAAATAACTTCAAAAATTAATGAACACTGAAGAAGAACAACACATGCTTATTTGAGAAATCAGGATCACTGCATTATTATATTGTGCAAGGACATAGAATTAGTAAGCAAATCGTTGTAAAATGAAATTTTCTATTCATTCGGATACCTAAGTGCATATTTTCTTAAGATATATTATTCGTTAGGAATACTGTTAGGCTAATTAATAAATTAAATATCCAAGTTTCTAGAAATAGAATCCAATAACGGAAAGAAATTTTCTAATGAATTAGGATAATTATTTAATTAGTAATTTAGCAGGAAGACATTTTAACCGAACTAAATAAGGAATAAAGGCGAGAGGAAAAGTTTTGCCTATAAAGCTGCCTCCTTCCATCCTGTATCATCTGTAAGTGTAATCTATAATAGATAATTATCCTAAATAACAACTTAAAATTTACGGCTCAAGTTTAAGTCAAAGTTCATATAAAGAAACTTAGTTGTAATTTCGTTAAATGAGGCACATTTATTTTGCTAATAATTACACCTCTTTGTTATTGATCTTGAAAATCATGTGAGGCCATATTCCTCTTTTGATTCAATTTGAGAAAAAAATCAAAGTTTCTTTTTGTCTTACTTATTATTATTACTATTTGAAATTCTATCTCTAACAATGTTCTATAAACCACTCAAGCTTTTTGTACTCAAATGAAGTTTCCAAATCAAGGATGGAATCTTATTCTCTCTGTCTCTTACCAAATCTTATTATCTCACCTGCGTTGCTGATGATGCAACGTGACGGGATTCAAACTTCGAAACCCATCAGAATAATTGGCCACAATAAATTTAATCTAAAACTTGGAACATCAAACGATCTAGATTGCATATTTTACTTTAAAATAAATTAAATGAATATGTTCGTTTAACATGCATCTATTTAAAGTGCTGTGGCCTAACAATAGCTTTAAGCAAAAAAATCCTAAGCAATAGCATAATTACACTTCTTTGTTATTAATCTGCAAAATGATGTCACCATATTCCCTACTGAATGATAAAAATGCGACGCATATAAATACATATATTGAATCTAAACAACAAAAACTTTTCTCAACAAGAAAGCGAGACTGTTAACCCGCAGAAAAATTTAAATCTTATAAGAAATTAGCGAGATGAGTTTGTTTTTGATTGGGTATATCGAGGAACATTGAGCTCAGGATAAAAAGAGTAATTTGATTTAAAAAGTCAGTAATTTCTTTCTTGGTCAATTCCCAGCTGGTAATAGAGGATACAAATAAAACGAATTTCTTAAAAAATTACAGTTATACTGTATTTCAGAGCATCTTTGGAAATATGGCTGACAAGTTTGGGCAAGTTTCCACTTGTTTCGGCACAATGAACTGCCGTCTATAAAAAGAGAGATCCGTAGTTGTGAAATCAATTAATAATTTTTTTTGTTTTAACGGGGGACTCACACTAACACATTTGGTATCCAAATGGCTTAAATAAAATCATCGGACTGCCTGGGGTCCGAACGGGACCGCTACCTATTATACCAAGCCCGAGGGCCAATAAATTATTTAATAAATCTCTCCATTAAAAAATTATTTTTTAAAGTGGAACTTTTATTTGATGGCCTCAAATATTTTCTCTCTATCAGCATGTCGCGTTACAAGCCGTGACGTCAAGGGCTGTGACGCTACAAACCGATTAAAAACGCGATATTAATACCCTTAATTGAATAATTTTCTGAAAATTTTCAGTTATACGTCTAAGATTCGAAAAAAAGTTTCACTTGTATCGTGGTGGTTTCATAAAACCGCACAATGATTTTTATTTAGGAGTGTAAGTTTAGAAGTATTTTTTCGAATTCACCACTGATTCAGCACGAGAAAATTTCAAAAGAGCAAGTGGCACGTTGACTTAAAAATATTGCAATGCACACCTGACCTAAACGATTTTTAAAGTTAAAGGAAGAAGAATAAGTTGACATTTAAAACAAACATCTTTTATACTGAATTATATAATAGAGATAGATTTTATTATCTAACGAAGCTTTTATATAAATGCTTTTATATAATTTATCTTGTTGATGAAAGTTGAATTAATGAAGGATAGTCATATCCAGATGGGATTGATTAATAAAACGAAAGTTGTGTACTGTGTTTGTCACACCAGATTTTTGTGTCGACATGTATTTAGTTCCGGCAGTAGGAAATATTTGAATTCAGGTGTAAAATTTATAAGTATGGGAAAATATTTATATTTTGTTACCATGGCAACCATTTCTCCTATCTTTCCTATGAAGCACAAGAGTAAAGTGTGCTTCAAACAATTTTGAGGGCAAAACGAGAATATACATTTGAAAGAACATCTAAAAAATAATTGATTTTTGAATTTTAATCAAAATCGTTAGAGCGAATTTTGAGAAAATCAAAAAAACTGAAAAAGTACATCAGTAAAGTACTAGTATTCTTTGGCCGATTTTGATTAAAAGCTTATTTTGTCGGTCCCGGGGGTGTTTAACTTAAATATAAAATTTCAGCCTCATAGCTTAATTCCTTCATGCTTAAAATTGAACACACACACACAGACAGACACACAGACAGACAGACAGACCATGTCGCGAAAACCACTTTTTGGATTCAGGGGACCTCAAAACGTGAAGATCCATCAAAACCTCGACATCGAATTTTTGACATGAACAAACTTTCTCTCTATATATATATTACATATATACATAGGTAAGAGAAAGTAAAAATAAATATACCTATAAACAATAGATTAGCGTCTCTCAAAACCAATACATGATTTTGCAATTATTAATATAATTATATAGGCCATTTAAATTAATACAATATAATTCTGGCGTGACTGGTCGCACAGCATGCAATTTTCTCTTACCTTTGGTAATGATAGTCTTATTTTTGGTAAGAGAAAGTTGTTTTAGTACTTTTTGGCCGATTTAGTTCAAAAGCTTCGTGGTACGTCCCAGGGGGGTACCTAACTTAAATTTAAAATTTCAACCTCCTAACTCTTTTCCATTAAGATTAAACGATACTCATAATTTATTAATATATACAGTATATAATTAGAGGTCCAGGCATATTTATTTAAGCTATTTGGTATCTAAAATGGCTTAAATAAAATTATCGGACTGCCTGGAATCTGAACCCGCGACAAGCCCAACACGCTAGCAGCTACACCAAGGCCCGAGGGTTTTATTTCGTGGAAACTGATTACCTGCTCATTACATCTTTTGTATAAATACAACAATCACTTTATTTCTTCATATTTGGCTTAATTATTTTTTTATTAGAGTTGGTATCATTTAGAGGTTTTTTTTCTTTTTTGTTAATTAACTTATTTCTGTTATATTTCTTATGGCCAAATGCCTCTTTAATGTCAAACACCAACCAGCTCAAACAAACAAATGGAAAGTTAGCGATTTATTTAATAGTTGTTCAATGTTAAAAAAAAAAATTCAATTTAAGTTGAAATAAATCCACTCCCGACTCAAAATGGTGTTGGAATTGTGTATACCATCAGGTGGAAATTCAACTAGCTAATAAATTAATTATCAACCCGGGAGGCAGCCAATCGTTTATTGAACATCCGGTAAAGTGTCATGAATTTTTTGCCAACTTCTCATCCCCATACTACCCTTACCGTCCCGTTACCACTTAGAGCCCTCATTTATACACAACCCTTCTGGCTGCAGCTCTTAAATTATTCATTGACATAGGTTTATGTGTGCTTCTATGGACAACGGCACCGGTTGAACATTAGAGTCTAATATATGAGATTAAGAGTCGAATGGTCCATGACGATTTTCTGGAACAGCTAACCCGGGTTTGGAATTTTTTTTATTAAAAAAAAAAAAACATTGATAGAGGGGATTAATGTCTATTTTTTTCATATTATCAAAACAAACTTGTTTAGTAATTATTTGATAATATTTTGATGACATGATTTTGTTTTCTATTTTGTTTGGCTGATTTACAAAATCGATTCTCAAACTACATTTTCAATAAGTTAATTTTTTGTTTAAATTACTAAATAAAAACACTCATGACCTAAAACATAAAATAACATCCCTCTCTTAGTCACCCCTGGTGTAAAGTGTACAAAGGCACGCATCAAAGCTAATATCTGTATACCAAATCATAATATAATTATGGGGACGAATCGCTAAGGGGATATTGGGTTGAAGACATCTCAAGTTCAAATGCATCTCAATGCAAAAATGCATACAACTATTAGTGTTGTTTCCTCCCGAGAAAAAAACGGAACCCAATTGAAATGCTCTCTCTAAAGAGATACTTCGTGTCAGTGGTACAAATGACTGAGAAGAAAACGAAAATATAAATATGTGGGCAAATTTTTTCCGCATGTGAGGCTATTTTGATTGGTAGCCAAATCAATTGAAATAAATAAAACAAAATATATGTCGACAAAATTTCGAGTGATTTTTAGTTAGTTTTTATGATCTCTTTTTAAACGACAGAGCTATTTAAGGTCGGAAAGCTGTTAGAAGACGATTCACTAAAGAGTTACTCTAGGCGGCAAGAGATGGCGTAAGTTTTTCCCATAGGAAAACAAGGAATGCATTCCATTTCATTTGAAAGATTACAGCTAATTAATTAAAGGTAAAAAATTAATTATTTTTTAACACAATGATTACTAATTTAATTATCTATAAGTTATAGAGCGAATTTTTTAAAAT
This sequence comes from Euborellia annulipes, assembly GCA_023213315.1. Classification (NCBI taxonomy): domain Eukaryota; kingdom Metazoa; phylum Arthropoda; class Insecta; order Dermaptera; family Anisolabididae; genus Euborellia; species Euborellia annulipes. The sequence continues at coordinate 17,731 of JAKCPI010020890.1, forward strand.
ATCTTTTCTTTAATATTAGCGTGCTGGCCTTGTATACCAAGGGTCGCGGATTCGGATCCCAGGCAGTTCCATGATTTTATTTAAGCCTTTTCGATGATTTTATTTAAGCCTTTTGTATACCAAATAGCTTAAATAAGAATGCCTGGACACCAAAAATATATATTATTAATATAACGGTTATCGTCAGTTTTATATGGCCTAAGATACCGAAAAGACTGTGTGAATATGTGCGGGAGTGAAGGTGTGAATGAGAAAAAAGTGTGAGTATAAAAAAAAAAATCTTCAAAATATTTAGAGAGTAACTATATAGTTATATAATAAAAAATAAGACTTCTGTTTCAGCCTGGATTTGGGTGAAAAAACAACTAAATTGCAAATCTCTCCGACCCTTTCTTGGATCGATTGACTTCACATCTTAATACATTCACTTCCATTACTTTTAGCCTCCAGCTAAACGAGCAAAATAAAAATAAAAAAAACTCCGTTGCTTGTACAATAATTATGCAAAGTTAAATCTATTTCGGTTAAGGCATTGCAGGTGCGGGTTTAACGACTAGAAGCAGCCAGAGGCCTCAATCTCTCTGACTTTGGGACAGACTAAATCAAAGATCTCTCTCTACCTGACCAGCAAATTAAAATTTCTACATAAATAGTAGGAAGCACGAGGCAAATTATGAAGCTAATTCGGGTTCGAGTTTCGGGAAAAATTTATGTCCACGATTTTTCTGTGCTTTGTCATTTGCGTCAACATAAATAATTAAGACTTTCATCCTTGCTGTATTAAATTTATGTACAGTTGTTATACAAATCTAAATTCATCTTTACGATGTTTTAAATGTTCCAGGAGAAATATTTGGGATATAGGCAAGCAGGTCAACAGGCAAGAATAGCTGGTTGCTTTCTCTAAAAAAAAATGGCGGCTCTTTTATTATGCCGAGTCGCTACTCGAGCAGGAGTTAGTAATAGGTAAATAAAATAAGGAATTTAAACAAAATTGTTTTAGTAGTGTGTTTCGAGTGCTCAAATACCAATTACGAGATTTTTTTTATCGCTCTTTATTAAATATTTTGAATACCATTTAAGTTACTTTGATAAAAAAAAAAAAAACACTCCAGATTCATTAATGGAAAAAGTCAAATAAAATAATTCTTTTATAGCTGTATCCAGTATAAATGAGTGGGAATTTCATTTACCAAGTTTTTATATTAAAACTCAAATATATATATATATATAATGTATTTTTTTTTTTTTCATTTGAACCTCTTAAGATTCACAAAGCGGAAAGATAAAAATAACTGGAAAAATTTCATTATTCCACTTGGTTAATAAAAAAGTGTATTTAAAAAAAAAAAATTGCAATTAACTGAAAACATTATAATGTTAAAGTTTTTTAAATAAATTTCAAAATTAAAAAATATAAGCATTTAGAGTTTGTATAATTTATGAAATAAAATTTCATCAAAAAAATAAAAGAATTAGAGAGAATTTTATGCGGAATTAATGCCAATTAATGTTACATAAAATCACAGGTCCATTTTGAATGTCGAATTTCAAACTTTAATTTATTCTAACGATTCGGACTCGAATGGGTTATAGCCATTTCATACATTTATAGGGGATAAAACAAAACAAATGTAATAAACTTTAAAAAAAAAGGGGAGTGTTTTGTGTTGTTCCCACTCCTTTGTAATTTTTTAAATGGATATATCCCAGATTAAATAAACAAGAGAAAATTTTCTGAAATATAGAGCTACAAATATCGCCGGTGGTCAGGCGTAACCAGAGAATTTGACTGGATGGGGGGGGGGGGGCATGGGACCAGCTATCCTCCGGAGGGCCTGGAAAGCCCCATATTTTCTCAATATTTCAAAATTTCTTTGTATCAGAGCCGAAGGCAGCAGGGGGATCAAAACACCGTGCCCCCTTTGAAACATAGTGTTAGAATGTTAAATGCTGTTAGACATTTAAAAAAAATATTTGTATTTGAGAAAAGGTGAGGGGGGGGGGTGTTATCACCAAACCAAACTTGCTCCCCCCGCCCCTAAAAAAAAAAAATTCTAACTACGATTCTTTTAGAATAATATATTAATTTTATAAATTCCAAAATCAAAATTCAATATAATAGTAATAACCATAAAAGGATTGAAGTAATAAAATCTGTACCCTGATTACTGGTTAAAGTACGGATAATCGGGGCTGATGGTTGCAACTATTGATCTGAAAACGCATTAACATAATAGTAGAATAGCCTATTGAATCTCTAACTCGATCCTAGTTAAGGTAATTTACGAGTTGCCAGCAATTATCTACTAGTGTTATTAATTTGCTAATGAAATGTAACTGAAATGTTACAAGTAACCTGCCATTAAAAAGAATCGGATCACTGTTTATTTATTTAAGCTTTTATTTACAATCCATTGCTGTTTGAATTTAAAATATTGGAATATTCGAATCGTTTTCAGAGGCGAGGTGCAGTGAAGGGCGAAAGAAAAAGCGAAATATTCTATAAACAGGACCGTTCCTAACCCTTTTGGCCTCCCAGTGCAAAAAAAAATTTGGCGCCCCCTCTTCTCCTTACCTAACCTTGCATCATGCATTGTTTTATCTGAAGGCACAAAGAGTACCCAAACAAGTTCGTTAAAATATAGGAAAATGAATCAAAATGTAATATACACTGAGTGCCCATTTGATAGTTAGAGCATATGGTATAGTACAAGTGTAAAGTGAAATAATTTTAAATTTCAAAAGGTAAAATAAAATCATCTGTACCAGATTTTACGTTTTCCCTTTTCGGTCATTAAAATTATTTCTCTATACACCATATACTATACCATATACTTAGGGCTCTAGCTATCAGGTGGGGACTTAATTGTGGCGCTCACTGTACTTCTAAATTGGGCAACTGATAATTACTTGACTGGCCGGTTTATTAAAAATTAAACTCCCAAAAAGTACTAGTACTTTACTGATGTACTTTTTCAGTTTTTTTTTTTTGATTTTCTCAAAATTCGCTCTATCGTTTTTGATTAAAATTCAAAAATCAATTATTTTAAAGATGCTCTTCAAAACGCATATTCTCATTTTGCCGTTAAAACTGTTTGAAGCACACTTTACTCCTATACTTCACAGGAAAGATAGGAGGAATGGTTGCCATGGTAACAAAATAAAAAAATTTTCCCATATGAATTTTACATCTTGAATTCAAATATATCGACGAAAACTAAATATATATCGACACAAAAAATCTGGTGTGACAAGCACAGAATACAACTATCCCTTACCAAAGTTAGCTGTGCGATCAGTCACACCAGATTTTTTCTCCCCCGTGTCGCCCCCCTAATTTCGCCGCCCCGTGCAAGTACACGTTCTGTCCTCCCGCACGGAACGGCCCTGTCTATAAATCTTTTTCATCAAATAATATAGAGGGGTCCCTATGTGATTTATAACTTAAATCGTTCCTAACCCTCCCAATCTGTGATATTTTATTTAGAAATGTAAGATAATAGAGGATCATATTCTTTCTTAAAATGCCTTATATTTCGAATTTATTTCCTTTATTTGAGGCTTTGAAAATTTCAGAATATTTGAGGTTTTACGTTATCAAATAAACTGACAGAGGAGAGAGAGAGAGAGAGAGAGAGAGCGTGTGTCTGATAATCGTCATCCCAAAGGAGTTCTAAATGCGATAGGTTATTAAAATTCATAAAGCAAATCGGCATTGATTTTACCATTTTGCAATTTTTCACTGTCATCTTTTGAATAAAACATATTTATATAAATTTCTAACTTTTTCTAAATTAATTAAAAGAGACAGGGAATTCTTTGAAAATCAAAGAATATACAGTATGTATTTTGAACAACTATACACATGAACTTTGTTTTACCGGCATCTGAGGCTATTTAAAACCCAACCCTATTTATAACTGAAGACATGTGAACTGTAGTTATTATATTATGTATTTTATACCAATAATTTTGTAATTTGTATTATTCTATATATTGTTGTAGGTGGGGGCCTGCCAACGGAATAGAGCAATAGACACCAATTTCGATGCTGTTAAGCAATTCCAAGCGTGGGGAAACCTCGGGTTGATGAGCCCGAGGAATCAGCCTGTGGAACGTCCCCAAGTAAAATCAATTTTTTAAAATAAAATTGATGTTTGCATTATTGATACTATGTAGGCCAGCCAGGACTAGAAATAAAACGCTAATTTCGATGTGCTCGTTGACGTTTCGGGTGATAATAGCCCCCTTCCTCAGGACTGAGCGGGTGTCAATTATAACAATTACCTAGATGTCATTTGTCCAAAGACCTATAATGACCAGTGGTCACACGTAGCCAGGAAGAATATAGTTTAAAAAAAAAAGGAGAAGCATAAAAGGGGAACTCAACTGCGGGAACTGAGAAGATGCCTATTGAGTGAAAGTCTGAAGATTGTAGGTTTTGGGAAGATAGACGCAGGGAGCTTGTTCCAATCACGGGAGGTCATGGGGACAAAGGAAGATTGGAATTGACTAGTTATGTTAGTCGTGATCTGAACAGCATAGGGATGCTGGGACGGACGATGCCTCTCTTGTGTTCCGTGTATATGTTGCATTGGGTGGGATAATTGATTTTAATTCGGCAGAGCATTGACCATGGTAATACCTGTAGAAAAGAGATAGTGCAGATACTCTTCTTCTATGATCTAGTGACTGTAGGGATGCAGTAAGGGTAGAATCACCTATCAGTCTAATTGCACGCCTCTTTATGGCTTTCTCGTAATAAATTTTACCCTCCCTTCCCAGCTGGAAATGTCCTCTGCATCTACCTTTGTCAATAAGCTTATAATTACATATGCCTGGGCAATCTACGTATATATTTATTAAATATTATAGTACCGTTTGAAAGTTTATTTGGGCCTGAGGGCTAGAGCATTGGCTTCTGGTACCAAAGGTCAAGGGTTCGCATCACAAAAATTTATTTCAAATGGATTGGCAATCTAATGATTCATTAAAACATCATTTATTTTTTGAAAAGTTCTCCCGAAAATATTAACCCATCATGATAACCGACCAATATAAATGAAATGAAATTTTCTAATACGCTATCAAAACAATCTGATCTATAAATCTTTTTATTTGCAATTAAGTCTAACGAGGCATTCAATTTTTTTGTCTATCCTTTCACTTAAATGCCTTTAATCCGTTCGGTCATTAAAAAAAAATTGAAATCATCAAAAAAGATTATGATGGTCGGTATATTTAAAATTTAATTAATTAATTAGAGGGAATTAAATTTCCCTATCCTTGAATCCCCTTATTTTATAGAGAGACTTTAAATTCAATGCGGGTTTCAAAAAAAAAAAAAAAATCTTTTTAAATGGTTTTTGGGGGGTTTTTTAAAAAAATAAAAAATATTTTTTTCAAAGGCCCCCCCCCCGCGGGCGGGGAGGGGGGGGGGGGGGGGGGGGGGGGGGGGGGGGGGGGGGGGGGGGGGGGGGGGGGGGGGATGAAGAAACTATTTCTTTTTCAAACCTGTAATAAAAATAATTTTTCACATTTTTTTCAGAAAATATTTTTCTCCGACAGGTCATAACTTTTGGAGGAAATAGATAGAAACAAAAGTTTTTAACAGCTTAAATACTAAAAAATAAGACCATTAAGGGTATAGTCTAAAATGTATAGAATATTCCCAAAAATGAATTTGTTGTGTTTTACACACCATCCAAAATGTGAGAGAAACCTAAAGTCAATATCATAAATGGTTATTTTCAATAGGAAAACATTTAAACATAATTAAGGAATTATATTATTGAAAATAAAATTGCAATAAGTGTTCAATATGCCAGTTCAAGACCGGTCTAACTCAAAAAATGCATTTTAAGTTTTTTGCACAAATTATCTTCAAATTGCCTCTACTATCTTTGTGCAAGTCCGTTTCTTAAAAAACTTAGTGGATCACCCCTAGATTGAGCGCGGTAAGTGAGCCATCTTGGATTTGTGGAGCGGGGGACCGTGCAAGAATGAATCATCTCTTTAAAAAACCTGAAATATTTCGGTGCAAGAAAGGATCATCTTGGAGTTTTGAAAAAAAAAAAATAAATAATGGTATTGAGAGTGGGAAAAAAGCTTTGGAAAAATTTTGAGTTAGACCGGTCTTGTACTGGATCGACAATGTTTTCATGAATTAAAAACTTATCGATATAACTTTTGGTAAATTCTGTTTTCATTATAAACCCTTAAGTTCGAAAAAGAAATGAACTATACTTAAATCAATAGTTATACCGAAAATTTTCGGCAAAAGATAAGGTCATTTTCGGTCGATAGTGGCGCCCCCCACTGATTTCCGATCCCTATACTATTTTGACCTATTTTTGCTCCATCCCCCTGAGTTTCTTCTGTAATACCCTGTATTACAATATAGAAATTTTTCATAACAACCATAAAACATGGTGTTTTTTAAAAGTTCTTCTCTAGGAGAGAAAAATGTAATTTTAATTTTTTGGTCATAAGTAAGCAGTAATTAAAAATATATATATATCTCCCGAAAACGGCTAGAGATCCTGGGTGTATTTAGCACGTACTAATAAATATATTTATTTCTTGTTTTAGACGCAATAAATAATCTATCATTGAAAAATATTTGAGTTTTTAATTTAAACCATTTATAAATAGATTAGATTTTAATAATATTTATTTTTCATCTCTTCAAATGAAAAAAAATATTTGCTCTCTTATTTTATATAAAATAAATAAATCATTTAATTAGATATTTTGATTCTTAAATTCTTCTTTTTAGTAAAAAGTTTCCTCTTCGTTCAGTTTATTTATCTAAGCGAATAACGTTGTCAAGGAATTTCCAAGAGATGAGAGATTCTGCTTTGCAAACCTTCTCAAAGGGTTTCACCATGTCCTGACCTTCCTCCTAGCTTTAAGCAAGAAACTCAACAAGCTACCCACAAAATAACATCCCCTTCCACCACATTCTTTTTGAAGATTATATTTCTTTCAATCCCGAAATTATTATATATATATTTAAGATGATTTAAATTCGATTCTGTTTGGGGATGTCAGTAAGAAGGATTGAGATAATATCCATATCAAAAGTTTAATTTTCCTACCTAGGGAAAAAAAGTTTTAAAAGAGGCTCTATAAAAAAAAGAGGCAAACGTGACGAGAAATGTGAAATCTTGGCAAATGTGTTGTCGATATAAGGAAATTTTATCTGGGGAAAAGGAGAATTGCAGAGAAGACTGGCCTCTTTAATATTATCTTCTCGAATATTCAATTTAATTAGGTGTTATATTTATTTACAATTTATTATTATCAATTATCGAAATTCACCTTCTTGTTAAAAAAAACTGCTTTTATTTTCTCCGGGCCCTGTGGCGTCAAAGGCCTTTGCTGCCTGTCTTTCAAGTATAATAATAATAATTTTCTCTGGGGTGGGGTGAGAGGAAATTAATCGGCCCGAAAAGAACGACAAGTGCGAATTGATGAGGTTTAAAATAAATACTGTATGAAAAATATTGATGAAAATTGCAAGTGATTTCTAAGACACTTCCTAAAGGTATAAAAGAGCCAGAATTTTGGGCGAACTCTTTCACTAGCACTCATCATCATCATCATTTGAAATTCCTATCGGGATCCCCGAGGTGCTTAGGCACACAGTTGAGACTCAACCAGCCTCTGGCCGTAGCCATCTACCGGCACCCCGTGAAGTTACATTATTTCCTATCTCTAACTCCTCCTCCTCGCCTTCAAACGAGCCAAATCCGCATGTGTGTGGGCTCTCACGAGCCGAGCCGAGTCAAAAATAAATTAAAATACCCTATCTGAGGCACGAGCCCGATCCGTGAGAGCCCACACACCTGCGGATCTGCTCCCGAGACGAGCCGAGCCGGACAGAAGGCCCAGACGGATCTGTCCAGGCTCGGCTCGGTTCGGCTCGGCTCGGCTCGGCTCGTGAGAGCCCACCCACGGGCGGGTTTGGCTCGTTTACAAAAGTACGGCGTGTATGGGGCCCTTTAGATATTAAACAATACAGATAAATAATAATTACGATGCTTATTACCCAGGCATATTTATTGATATTTATCCAATGCCCTTCTTTTAAAAAAATGTCAAATAAACCAATAACATCGATTGAGTTACTACAAAAAAAAAAAAAAATGTTTCTTTAACAAGGACTCTAGTTATATAATTTTAATTAAAATTTACAAATAATATTTTACTGTCAACCCTTCTATTTTGGATTTTCTATTCGTATAAATAAAAAATAACCCGAAAATAAAAAAAATCACCTGAAGATGACAGAAAGGAAATTTATAGAGAGAATAAATTATCTTAAAGGGGAACATTGTATTTCAATAGAAATTGCCTTCCCAGGCTTTGTGAAAGCATCCATAAATAACAAGAGAGTATTAACACTTAAGAGATAAGTATTTTGCAACATAATTTAAAAAAAAAAAAAAACAACCGGTCCATTCACTCGCGTAACCAACTTTTCTTCTCGGGGGGATGGAATTTTTTTTTACGAAAGCCCAGCTATAGAAATTAAAAAAAAAATTAATCTATTTTATAAACCTAATAGTAGCTATAAATCTCTTTAATGATTTTAGAATCATAAGATCAATGATTTAATTAAAACTATCAAAAGGATCAGTTAAAACCAATAATAAGATTTTAAGATATCAAAGGCACAAATTCCAAAAAAAAAAAATATTTTTGACTCAGGGAGAGGTCTAAATCGTCGGGAATAATTCAAATTTACTTTTTCTATGTACGCCTATACTTCGGATTACGAGAAAGTAAAGAGGGGAATGTCGAATTAAAATCTAGTCAATTTTCCAGATTTGCCTAACGACCTTTGCTGTCGTAAAGCCTGACAGAGGAGAAACAGAACAGCCATTAAGATATTTGTTGACAAGCAATGCCAAAGAGCGTCGGAACTCGAATAAATAGTCCCTGAGTAACAGGGCTGTAGAACGCCGCTCGGAGGACAAAATTTTCTAATATTATACACCTACAATAAAGAAAATTAAAAAACCACTGTTTCTTTTACTAAAGATGATTCCATCAAACTGGGCTCGAAATATCTACAAATAAACGGATAATATGCAAATTATTGTATTTTCTCTAAAAGAAAGTTTCGAAATCGAAAGATAAATACAATTAAATTCAATATAATTTATTTTTAAAGCTAAAAAATTCCTCCTAGAAGAAGAATAGAAGAGAAAGAATAAATGCAAAGGAATTGGCTTTTAATAAATTGGAGCAATCCTTTTAATAAATTGAAAGTGGGAGAAAAAAAAGCGTTTTAAACAACTTTCTTGATAAGTTCAAGAAATAAATGGATCTTTGTTAGAGGAAGGTAAAAAAAGGTAAACATTGCTAAAGTAGAAAATCTGGTGTGACTGGTCGCACAACACACAACTTTAAAAAAACTGAAAAAGTACATCAGTAAAGTACTAGTGCTCTTTGGCCAATTTTGTTCAAAATCTTCGTGTCAGGAGCCAGGGTGGTACCTAACTTAAGATATAAAATTTCAACTTCCTAGCTCTTTTCGTAATTGAGTTATTTTGCTTACAGCACACACACAGACGCACAGACAGTCAGACCATGTCGCGAAAACCACTTTTTGGATTTAGGGGACCACAAAACGTGTATATCCATCGACATCGAATTTTTAACATGAATCCAATACATTATAGTATATATATTATTATTATTATTATTATTATTATATTCTTATTTTTACTTTCTCTTATCTATATCCATTTGGATACCAAATGGCTTAAATAAGAATGCCTGGACTCCAAATATATATATTATTAATATAACGGTTATCGTCAAAAGTCTTAAATGGCCTAAGTTGCCGAAAAGACTGTGTGAATGTGAGTGTGAATGAGAAAATAAGTGTGAGTGTTAAACAAAAGAGAGTTTTTCTTAAAGGATGCTAAGTGAAACTATAGAAGAAATTTTTTCTATTATAGAAATTCAATTTCAAAATGATAAAATGTCAAGCTGGTTATATTTCACATTTGATGACAAAAGAACATCGAGAGGATATTTAAAAAAAGTAAAAAAGGGCCTTTGAGAAGTGAAAGAAATCATTGGAGGGTATGAATAAAGACATTGGAATTTGACAAAACCCCGTCGACTTGTGAAATGCATCGCTTTGCAAACCCCGAAATTCTAATATTGTACTAAAATAGAGCTTAAGGGAATTTTTAGATGATAAAAAGTAAATATTTTGAGAAGAGAGATTGAGAAAAAATCCAGCCTTTAAGAAAACCTAATCTTTAGAGGCATTAAAAATGCGAATTCATAATAAAAGTGTGTGAAAATAAAATTTCATCTTTTGATATAAAATAAAAAATAAAAAAGTAATTAATTTCTATAGCCAGTAGCGTGTTTATCAATTTAAATGGGGATGTAATAAAGGCCACCAAAAGTTTTGACGGACCCCGAGGTTGTTTATATTGCAATATAATATGACCTCTCCCCCCCCCCCCACCCCCTACCCCATTCAACCCTTTAACTAAAGCAGAGCTCTGACCTCAAAATAATTTTTATATAATTTTAATTTTTAACTGTAAAAAATTAAACAATTAATTAAATTAAATATCTTTTGGCCAAATTTGGGTACCTATTTGTAAGTAAATTTTAAGAAAAAAAAAATGTTTTCCCCCAAGAAAAAATCCCCCCAAGGGAGGTAAATTAAATTAAAAAATAAAATATTTAAGTTTAGGTGTAAATCATCAGGCAAATTTCTCGAAATCGAGTCTCTCTTAAACTTTGTCGAAAGTTTGAGATCTGTTGTCGTTGGGAAATAGGAGATTTTTCTAAAATTTAATTAAGGAGTATTTTTCTCCCTACCTGGTCCTGGTTCTCGTCGAGTTTGCTGTACGATGCACAATCTTCGCATACTCTTTGTTGGCATTCTCCACAGAGTCGGAAGAATTCATCAGGTTTAAAGCTCTTCAGACAGACTCTGCACGCTCCGGTACGACAGGGCGGCTTTGCAGCCGAATCAGCTGGAGGTTTGCTGCTGCTGTTGTTATTGTTGTTGTTGATGTTGTTAGCTCTGTAATTAAAAGAAAATAATCTTTAAAATTAATACCCTTGGCGTAGGGGTTAGCGTGCTGCCCTTGTATATCAAGGGTCGCGGGTTCAGGTCCCAGACAGTCCGATTATTTTATTTAAGCAATTTGGATACCATATGGCTTAAATAAAAATGTCTGTTACTCCTAATATATATATATTATTAATATAACCCGAGTCAAAACATAAATTCCTATTTAAACCTCCAAATCTTCAGTGAGGTTTTCGAGGTTTAGTTTAATTTTTTGGAGATTTGATTCAACATAGAAAGTAATCCCAGTTTGAACCTCAAAATCTTACTTACGGACGGTTTTACAACTTTGAGGTTTAAATCAGAACTGCAGAATCTACAATTGACCCTCAAAAACTTCAATCCATATAGAAATTATTCTATACTGGTTTGAACCTCAAAAAACTCAAATGAGAGTTTCGAGGTTATAGTTAGGATTTCAAATCAATCGATAATTCATATTTAAACTATGAGGGTTTTGAGTTTTAAAGTAGAATTACTTTCTGAGCGGCAAATAAAACATCAAAGGTCTGAGGTTAAAACTAGAATTTGTTTTTTGACTCGGGAACGGTTATTGTCAAAGTCTTATATGGCCTAATTGCAGGCTCTACAGATAGTAAGGCAGATTACTTCATGGCAACCAGCTAATTGTAATACTTCATCCACAATATCTCACCAGGCAAAATGCACTCAGTTGTCAAATAAAAGAAAAGTGCAGCTACCTCCTAAAATTTACTTTGAAAAGCCCAGTAATATTTCAAATAACCTTAACTTACCGTCAGCACCTCTCCCACCAAACCCCTACATGATCCCATAATTGGAAGATATTAACAATACATTAAACATTTTAATAAATAAAATAGCAACGTTAAATTGAATTTCTCCAAACACGGAGATGTCTCAATAACTACCTGAAGATTATACAGAGATGGAGAGCCACATCATTTATTCAAGCAACCCAATGACTTTTAAAAATACAGTAGATAAATATTAAAATACTTGTAATCCTATATGTAAAACATGTATTTTAAAGTATAATCTTATTTTTGTAATTTTGTTAAGAGGGAAAATGACCCACAGTCAAGTACCAGAAAAAATGAATAAAAATAAAAAACCTCTTCTTCAAAAATATTGATTATTTTAATCGTAAAATGGTACGTGTTGCTTTTGAAATAAAAGAAACCTTCACTGAGTTTAAATAAATTGAGAGATATGAAATGGGAAGATGCCTATATGAAAAAAGTAAAAATTAAAATACAAAACGAAATAAAATGAGTGACATAACAGAGAAGGTTCAGTTAAATGGCAAATCTAACAAATAGAAGGTGAGTGAATATGTTAAAAGATAATAGAAGGATTTATTTGGTAGATTTAATTTCAATTAGTCTCAAGAAGAAGAAGAAGAAATCTGAGAATGCGTAACTTTATTGGATTAGAGACAAACAACTTTGTCGGCGCTCTTTCTCTCTCTAACTTGTCTGTCAGGACTTTATCTTTGCCTTTGCTCCTTATTTCTTATTTATTTTAAAAATTCAGTAGAGCTAAAAATATGTTAAAATTTATTATCTTTGAAATATTCTGGCCTTTTGAAAAGATATTTTAATGATAAGACTCTCTGGTCCGATTGTAAGGGTATAAGAAGTTACTTTATTTGAAGTAAAATAATTTTTTTTTCGGCTTTTTAGGGATTATAGTTGGTCTATACATAGGCCTGCATATATTTTGATTGACATGTTCCGATGGATACCGGGGGACGTTCCGCACTCTGATTCCCAGGGGCCACCCATCCGAGGATTACCCCCGCTTGGTATTTCTTGACTGCTACCAACAAATAAAAATTATTAAATATTTAATGAAATTTATCAAAGGAATCATCAAAAATTAACTTTTAATTAGGTCTTCCAAAGAAATTTTCAGGTAAGTAGGCAACCCAAAATAACCATTTATTTTTCGGTTAATTGCTCAAGATGTCTTCTAGAGGGACCACGCATGTAATTTTGAAAAAATTTAACAAATGCGCATAACCCCTTTTAAAGCAAGTAATTAGAAAAATTATTGGTCATTTTGGGTTGTCTAACTTACATGCACAATATCAACTAATTTATGGGATTTTCATAAAATTTCTTTAAATTATCCTAAAATCAATAATATATTTTACTTTTCGAAAAATTTTTAATTACTCTCTTTAAAGGGGGTTATACGGTATAACTCCAAAGCACGTTTTATGAAAACTCCATAAATTATTGTAGTTCATATTGTGATGAAAGTTAGGCAACCCGAAATGACCAATAATTTTCAATTACTTGCTTTAAAGGGGGTTATGCGCATTTATTATTATCATCGCAATTATCATAAATTACATGCGTGGTCCCCTCTAGGGGTTACATCTAGAGCAATTAACCGAAAATTGCTTGGTGATTTTGGGTTACCTACCTAACTGTAACCAAAAAGCAATCTTTTTTTGGACGACCTAAATAAAAGTTAAATTTTAATTTCATAAAATATTTAATAATTTTATTAATTTATTGGTAGCAGTCAAGCAATGCTAAGCGCGGATGGGTGGCCCCGGGGAACCAGCGTGCGGAACGTCCCTCGAAAGTCATCGGTACAAGTGAATTGAAATAGTTATATGTATTTGCTTATTATAATCCCTAAATAGTCAAAAAGGAAAAATAACTTTCTCCAAAATGAATATTTAGTTGTACACCTCACACCAATTAGACAACGTCCATGTTTAAACTAATTATAGGCAATACAATTTAAATTAATTTTATCGTACATGACGGGAAGTCAACTATTTATCCTAGCTCATTAAGAAAGTGCTTTAGCACTGCTCTAAGAGACATTGGGTGATTTATTAACATAAAATTAATTTCAATGCAATTTTTAGATAACTTTTCTTCGATTGAATTAATATTGATAAATTACTCAATTATTATTAATTATCTTAAAGATGATGAATATTGTAACCGAAGTAATTAAAATCATTTTCTATGGTCTAACTAATAATTAACTCTTTTCACCCCAAACCACCATGTCATCTCCGTTCAGATATTTCCTCGAATTAATTAATAATATTTCAAGGAATAAGCACTGTGAAAAACATTGTGTGGGTGGTATATAGGCCTATACATTATATCTATCTTAATAATATAATTAGAGAGGGAACGATAATTTGATAATATTAGGAAATAATATTCCCATGAGAGAGAATGAAAAAAATTAAAAAAAAAAAACAATTCTTGATCTCTCTCGACTAATTGCAAGCCTGAATAGCTCATCTGGTTTTTTCTTTCATAAAATAGGCCTAGATACATTTTACTTTCTCTTACCTATGTATATATGTAATATCTATATACCGGGTATATAAATGAAATGGGAAAAACGTATATTATTTGCCGATTAGAAAGTAATTCTACTTTAACACTCAAAACCCTCATTGAAGACTATGCAGTTTAAATATGAATTACCGATTGATTTGAAATCCTAACTTTAACCTCGAAACTCTCATTTGAGGATCAAACCAGTATAGACCCAGAAAAAAGAAATAAGACGAATTGTGTTAAAATAAAACTAGGTTGGGATAATTTCTATATGGATTGAAGTTTTTGAGGGTCAATTGTAGATTCTGCAGTTCTGATTTAAACCTCAAAGTTGTAAAACCGTCCTTAAGTAGGATTTTGAGATACAAACTGGGAGAGCTTTCTATGTTTAATCCAATCTCCAAAAAATTAAACTTGCCCTCGAAAACCTCACTGAAGATTTTGAGGTTTAAATAGGAATTTATGTTTTGACTCGGGTATGTATATGTTCTATAGAACTCCACAATTTTCACTGAATCTAGATATAAGGTTGAGTGGCTGTAGATATAGTTGATACAGGACCAAGGGAGTTGGCAGCCAATAAGTGAGCCTCTATATTAAATAAAAACTCTCAAGTGTTGAGACGTTTCGGCTTTATTCTGCTAATGCCATCATCAGTCAATTAGAGATGGAAAGTCATACATTTAATTAATTTTTAAGTTGTTGATCACAAATACAAATAAAATATTCTATATAAGATATACAAAAATTCTTACAGTATAAGTGTATAGAGTTGTTATGTTAAATATTTCTTTATATACATTATGTGGTATATAAATAATTTCAATTTGTATGCTTCCAGTCATTCAATACGTGTGTATTCGCTTAAGTAACAGTATGCTTTGATAAAAATGTTTATTAATTTACAAATATATATTATTCCTGAGATGGTCTAATATCAATGACCTCTATTATTAGGTCACTGGCTGAGGTGAGAAGCCGATAATAAATATTTATTTATTTAATTTAACATATTTGAGAAGGCAATAAACAAGTAAATCCCATAATACGGTCAAAAGGTTAAAAAAGAAAGAAAAAGAAAAATATTACACTTTTATGAAAAAAATTAATTTTATATAAAAAAACATTTTAATCTCAATAATGAACTAATTAATATACTAATGATTTTTACTATTTTTCTCATACACACACCTATATTGACAGCAAAGCGTCATTGTCATTCAAGAAGGAGAGATAGAAATTACTCAACCCGTCGCAGTCAGTCTGAAAGTTGAAATGAAATTATTTATATACCACATAATGTATATAAAGAAATATTTAACATAACAACTCTATACACTTATACTGTAAGAATTTTTGTATATCTTATATAGAATATTTTATTTGTATTTGTGATCAACAACTTAAAAATTAATTAAATGTATGACTTTCCATCTCTAATTGACTGATGATGGCATTAGCAGAATAAAGCCGAAACGTCTCAACACTTGAGAGTTTTTATTTAATATAGAGGCTCACTTATTGGCTGCCAACTCCCTTGGTCCTGTATTTCACTGAATCTATTTGAAATTAAGTTCAGTACATGGACCAGGGAGTAACGTAGTAATAATTTGAATCTCTTAAATATTTTAGAAAATTAATTATAATAAAATTTCTTCATTATGGAAACAAAATAGACAGAATGGCTTGGAAATTAGAGGCAGATAGTTGCTCTGTGAGTCAGCTTTCCGACATGGGAGGAGCTACGCACTAGTTGAAAAAAGGAGAGAGCATGCATTCGACTGACCCTGGTCTGACCCTTTAAACAGTCATAAACAGACCCTTTTGTGATGTGCCCAGTCTGCACCCTCTCTTGAATTCAAGATACTTCTTTAACATCTAAACATATGCATTGCAACAAGAAATATCCCAAATTGGCAATAAGCTTGCCAGCCTCCGGCACAGCAAACAGACTTAATTGAGACTAGAATATATATAGCCTATATATTGAAGGAAAGTATTGGATTCATGTCAAAAATTCGATGTCGAGATTTTGATGGATATACAAGTTTCCAGTTCCTCTGAATCCAAAAAAAAAATGGTTTTCGCAACATGGTCTGTCTGGGTGTGAGAGTGTCTGTCTGTATCTCAAGAACGAAAAGAGCTATGATGTTGAAATTTTATATTTAAGTTAGGTATGTATCCCCATGAGACGTGACACGGAGCTTTTGAACAAAATCGGCTAAAAAGTGCTAAAGATTTAGTGAATCTTTCTTTAATTTGAATAGACCTAGAGATAAAGCTGCATTTCTTGTTTATTTTTTGAGAAAAATTCATTTCATGTTTTTATATTGAAAAAGTCCTTTAAATATTAAAAATGAAAATTATGCCTTGAAAAAAAAAAAAAAAAAAAAAAAAAAAAAAAAAAAGAAAAAAGTTTAATAAGTAGAGGCATTTATAAGGTCAAAGTTTGAAAATTTTTCAATTTAAAAAAAGTTTCTTTTAAGTGAATAAAAAATTTAACAGAAATTGAAATTTAAGTTAAACACTTAATTAGTTTTGCTTTTTTTAGAAGATTTTAATCTTATTACTTTAAGGCAGGGCTTAAGCCTGTGGAGGTGTGACCCAGAGAATCGCGGAAATTTGGTAATTATAAATAATTTAATTTATTATATGGTATACTACGCTCACTCTTTAATGTAAAATGTGAAGACATTAAAAAAGGCATTTAATCATAATTCACACTAGAGCTAACGTTTAGGTCACATTTACTTGACTCTGAAGATGATCGAAAATTTGACCGAAGCCTCCCTTGAATCATCAATAAATGAAATTTTAACATATCTGCCTTGCCCTTTTTAAAAACCTCCATTATTATTATATTCATCCTTGAAATATAATGTAAAATCAGATATTCCCAAATACGTCGTATTATTAAAGCTTTTGTGGTTTGAAATATTATTATTAGGAGAATTTTTAATTATAGACCACATTTTTGTATTAAATATTTATTAAAAATATATAAATACTGTAGTCTGTACTAGTACTAGTGCACAGTACTTGATAACGACTGCAGAATAAGCAGTTGAAACGTTGTAGTGTTTATATATTTTACTTTCTCGTACCCTATATATGAAATATATAGGAGAGAAAGTATTGCGATCATGTCAAAAATTCGATGTCGAGATTTTGATGGATATACATGTTTTGAGGTCCCCTGAGTCCAAAAAAGTGGGTCCCGCAAATTGGTCTGTGTGTGTGTCTGTGTGTCTGTGTGTGTGTAACGATTTTTAGCATGAAGGAATTGAGCTAGGAGGTTGAAATTTTATATTTAAGCTAGGTACCTTTGAAGAATCTCAAAATAAGCTTTTGAACAAAATCGGCCAAAAAGTACTAGTACTTTACTGATGTACTTTTTCAGTTTTTTTCGATTTTCTCAAAATTCCCTCCAAGGATTTTTTTTAAAATTCATAAATCAACTATTTTTTAGATGCTCTTTAAAATGTATATTCTCATTTTGCCGTTGAAATCTTCTGAAGACCACTTTACTCTTGTTCTTCATAGGAAAGATAGAACTGGTTGCCATGGTAACGGAATTTAAATCTTTTTCTTTTTATTAGATTAAAAATCAATTATTATTTAAATTCCCATTTATTTTTATTTTATTTGTGTCTTTAATTGCTTAGGAGAAAACACATATATCTCTCTCTCTCTCACTTGCAAACATTATCGCCTGTCTCTCCGCCTTCTCTCATAGGCCTAATGTTAATTTCCTATAGGGATTTGTATGTTAATTTCGATTCAAAAGGGGGTCCCCTTTGGAACTTTTTACGCATTTAAAAATTTTTTTTCCAATTCTTATGAAATTTTGTATTTATTTACGATTCTATATTGTGTATAAAATGTCCAAATATGAGATTAAAATTTTGAAAAATAACCATAGTTTATTTCAAGCAATCAACATTTAAAATGCAAGTTTGAAACTAAGGTGCTATGGGAAACTAAATATATCTCGACACAAAAAATCTGGTGTGACCAGCACAGTGCACAACTTTCTCTTACCGAAGGGTAAGAGAAAGTTGTGTGCTGTGCGCCAGTCACACCAGATTTTTTAATAAATATTTAATACAAAAATGTGGTCTATAATTAAAAATTCTCCTAATAATAATACGTCGTATTAATGCGCCATATCGCCCCTGCCCCGGTGAATTAGCTCAAGCGGCACTTTTGGCGAAATTCAGATTTCAGTTGTTATTGAATGTATTTATCATTCTGCACCTAACCATAGCTTTTTTTAATGTAAATATTGAGTTTGATTTAAGCGAAACTGTATTTTTCGACAATAAATAGTCGCATTCAGTAAATTTTTGTCACTTATTTTTGACCCAGAAAAAAGTCATTTGGCTCTTTGATAATGAAGCAAACTTATTTTGACTTTCTCTTACGTATATATGTAATATTTAGAGAGAAATTATTGCGATCATGTCCCCTGAGTCCAAAAAAGTGGTTCCCGCAAATTGGTTTGTGTGACTGTCAGTGTGGACATTTTTAAGCATGAAGTTCTAGTTCTAGTTTGAAATTTTATATTTAAGTTAACGAAAATGATTAAAATTCAAAAATTAATTATTTTTTAGATGCTCTTTAAAATTTATATTCTCATTTTGTCCTTGAAAACTTTTGAAGCACACTTTACCCTTGTACTTCGTAGAAAAAAGATAAGAGAAATGGATGTCATGGTAGCAGAATAAAAATATTTTGCCATTTTGATTAAAATTCATAAACCAACTATTTTTTTTTAGATGCTCTTTAATAAGTATATCGCCCTCGGGGCTTGGTGTAGGGGTTAGCGGGCTAAGCTCGTATACCAAAAGTCGCGGGTTCGGACCCCAGGCAGTCCGATTTGGATACCAAATGGTTTAAATAAGATGCCTGGACCCCCAATATATGTATATTAATCGATAACGGATATCGTAAATGTCTTATATGGCTTGAGTTGCCGAAAAGACTGAGTGAATGTGAGTGTGAGTATAAATGAGAAAAAAGTGTGTGTTTAGAAAAAAAAAGTATATCAGTAAAATTTTTGTGAAAATTGTTTGAAAAACCCTTTACTAATGTATTAATAATTGAGTTTTTTTTTTTCAAATTCACTTTCCGGCTCTTCCTTCTATAGAGCCAATGTTAAATCCCTATGGGGATTTGCATGTTACTTTCGATTCAACAGGGGGTCCCCCTTTGGAACTTTTACACATTTAAAAATTTTTTTTTCCAATTCTTATGAAATTTTGTATTTATTTACGATTCTATATTGTGTATAAAATGTCCAAATATGAGATTAAAATTTTGAAAAATAACCATAGAGTCATTTCATTTCAAATCAACACAGCTCCCAACCCGACCATCTCCGATTTTGATGAAATTTGGTGTATTCATTGTACATGATGAGAGAATGAAAAATGCCAAATTACAGAATTGTAGCACAAGTAGAACAAAAAGTTATGGCCCCCAAAAATTGGAAAAATTTCGGAAAATTTCAAAATCTTTGCAGACAAAAACGGCTGTAACTTCTGTTCTAATAAGGATAGAACTATGAAACAAGTATTTTTGGAAAGGTCTTGAAACAAGCTTTAAAATGATGTACAACATGATCACATTCCAACAATGAAAATAATTAAGGTCATTGACTTTAACCTTTGACCTTGAATATCTCAAAACATGTCACCTCCAAAATTGATGAAAAAATATATATGCTTCCTCATTTTACGATAAACAACATATTAAAATTTCATTTTGGGACCACGTTGGGATTAGGAGATAAAAATTCATATGTAAAGCTATCTGATGCAAAAATGCACTACAAAGCATACGTTGAGTGCAAAAGAATTGCATAAAATATTAACCAATCACAGTTAAGCTGAAAATCTGAATAGTCCTTAGGCGTCGGACGTGGGGGGACATGGGGGGAGCAGAGGACATCCCCCCCCCCCGGGATTATCCAGGGGGAGGAAGCCAAAATCTTATATATCTGGTAGTTGGTTAGCCTATATTACACAGGGCAACAAAAAGGACCTTTTTTTATGTTGACTGAGAATTTGAATCTATTTCTTGGTTTCGGGTCGCGCTGATTCCAAAAATGCCATCAGTTTTGCCCCATCAGGTCAGATTTTAGAGCTATAGAGAAAACAAAATTTTAATAGAAAATGTGCTCTAAAGCGGCTCTAATTTTATATTACCTGTTTTTTTTTAGGCGACACCCTTTAAAAATATGCAGATAGTTATAATACATATAAATTGGAAGTTTCAGCCCAATTGGAGATCATTTAGACGTCCCGCAAACGGCTAAAAGTTTAGAAAAATCGAAATTTTTCAGTTTTTTTTGCTTTGGTCACCCCTAATACAATTTTGGGTATCCCTGAATGAAAAAACATATATTTACGATATTCTATAGTTCTTTAGCTTTCTAAAAATTATTCATTCGTAAAAATCTGTTAATTATTAAGGAAATTATGAACAAAAACGTTCATTTGAACAAAGTTCATTTTTTCCGACCAGTGAGTGTACTTGTGTTTTTTCTTTGCTGACGTTTTTGTTCATAATTTCCTTAATAATTAACAAATTTTTACGAATGAATAATTTTTAGAAAGCTAAAGAACTATAGAATATCGTAAATATATGTTTTTTCATTCAGGGATACCCAAAATTGTATTAGGGGTGACCAAAGCAAAAAAAACTGAAAAATTTCGATTTTTCTAAACTTTTAGCCGTTTGTGGCACGTCTAAATGACCTCCCATTCGGCTGAAACTTCCAATTTATATGTATTATAACTATCTGCATATTTTTAAAGGGTGTCGCCTTAAAAAAAACAGGTAATATAAAATTAGAGCCGCTTTAGAGCACATTTTCTATTAAAATTTTGTTTTCTCTATAGCTCTAAAATCTGACGTGATGGGACAAAACTGATGACATTTTTGGAATCAGCGCGACCCAAATACCCAGAAATAGATTCAAATTCTCAGCCAACAAAAAAAAAAAAGGTCCTTTTTGTTGCCCTGTGTAATATAGGCTAACCAACTACCAGATATATAAGATTTTGGCTTCCTCCCCTGGATAATCCGCGGGGGGGGATGTCCTCTGCTCCCCCCATGTCCCCCCACGTCCGACGCCTATGACCTATTCAGATTTTCAGCTTAACTGTGATTGGTTAATATTTTATGCAATTCTTTTGCACTCAACATATGCTTTGTAGTGCATTTTTGCATCAGATAGCTTTACATATGAATTTTTATCTCCTAATCCCAACGTGGTCCCAAAATGAAATTTTAATATGTTGCTTATCATAAAATGAGGAAGCATATATATTTTTTTCATCAATTTTGGAGGTGACATGTTTTGAGATATTCAAGGTCAAAGGTTAAAGTCAATGACCTTAATTATTTTCATTGTTGGAATGTGATCATGTTGTACATCATTTTAAAGCTTGTTTCAAGACCTTTCCAAAAATACTTGTTTCATAGTTCTATCCTTATTAGAACAGAAGTTACAGCCGTTTTTGTCTGCAAAGATTTTGAAATTTTCCGAAATTTTTCCAATTTTTGGGGGCCATAACTTTTGTTCTACTTGTGCTACAATTCTGTAATTTGGCATTTTTCATTCTCTCATCATGTACAATGAATACACCAAATTTCATCAAAATCGGAGATGGCCGGGTTGAAAATGGTACTTTTCTGTGTTGATTTGAAATGAAATGACTCCATAGTTTATTTCAAGCAGTCAACATTTAAAATGCAAGTTTGAAACTAAGGTGCTATCGGAAACTAAATATATCTCGACACAAAAAGTCCGGTGCGACCAGTCTCACGAGATTTTTTCTAACTGTAAAATGATTACAAATTAATTAATTAATTTTATTAAAATGGAGAGTGACTTGCTAAACACCCTGTTATAATGATGATAATCTTTTCAATTAAAATTTCTCAAAATCATATTTAAATATTTATAGAGATTTACCTTATTTTATGAGTTTAATCTATTTTAATTAAATTTATAGATGCTACCTCCCCCTCCGCTCTCCCTCTCTTTTCATCGTCAAAGTCATCATTCATTAAAAAGTATAATGTTTATAGTAAACATGAAATTAAACCAATAAAATTAGTTTTAAGATAACAAAATTAAATTTTTTTTATGTATTAAACAACAATTGAAAATGCAAATTTTATGCTTAAAAAAATTTGGTGTGACTGGTCGCACAGAATACCACTTTCACAAAAATATTTATATTTTGTGAGCGTCGCCAACTATTTCTATTATATCAGAAATGAAAGTTAGAAGAAAACGTAGCCAAAATTTTTTTTTTTTTTAAACATATTTAAACAGCTGACGTTTCGGTTTTGGTCAAAGCCATCCTCGGAGCTATAAATAACGAAACATTTTTCTTTTATAAATATAATTTTACAATCATTTTTACAATATTTGCACATATAACATGTGTGATTTTCATTCTGTAAAAATGATACTCTATTTACAAGTTTCGAGTGAAAAAAGCAAATTAAAGAATAAGGCAGCAGGCTTCCCACTCGACGTATAGAATAAAATAGGTATTTATATTTATTTTTGAAAAAACTAATTGGGAATAGAAGATTTTAGGTGATGAAGTAATGCAGTTAAAAATTTCTTCGTTTATTTTATTCTTTCTTTACTGACGTTTCGGTGAGGTTATGGACCATCTTCAGTGCTATAAATAAGTTTCAAAAAGTTATTTCCTAAAAAAAAAAAACAGAAATAAATTATTATTTCATGATAAGATATTAAAACGCCCTCAGACTTGGCGTAGTTGGTAGCGCGCCTACCTTTTATACCAAGGGTCGAGGGTTCGGATCCCAGGCAGTCTGACCCCCCCCCCAAAGCTCTGTTTTTTTAAAATTATTTTTAAATAAAATATTTCAAAATATATCTACAATACAAAATTAAACAATTAATTAAATTAAATATATTTTGGCCAAAAAGATTGCCCTCCCCCCCCCCCGAAGAAAAAAATTTGCCCCTCCCAACAAAAATTGAAATAACGCCACTGGAGTCATCATTAATCATAATTATACTCAATAATGACTTCCTGGTAAATATATTTTGTTGTTATAAATAATTTAAAGTTAAATAATAATTTATTAATGTATTTTTTTTTTAATAACTACTTGCTTATATAAAAAATCTATTTACAGCTCTGAAAATTTTCAATGGACCGAAACGTCAGCAGAGAAAAAAATAATAAAATAAACACATCTTCATACTAAAATCAAATTAGGAACATTTTTAGGTACAATATTACTGCACCGACTTGACAATACATTTTTGGATTTTATTTAACGATATGACAATTTAGACCTCTTGTTTTTATCCCAAAGGGAACATTTAAAATTATTTATCCCCTCTCTTTAAAAAAAAGAACTCTTCTCATAGAGTAGTTTTTCCTTATCTGAATGGACAATCTTTATCCCCGTTGGAGGTGGGGGGTATCTACAGCAAAAAAGAACCTCCGGGTGGCACTTTACCAAATTGCAATTTTATTAGTGCGAAGCAAGAACAAGAACAAGAAGATAGAACGAACAAAAAAAAGGATAATTTTTTCTCCTTTCAACATTTGTGATACAAGATAAAACCAATCTCTTTTTTTTTCTTTTTGATATTTACAAGCGAAGAAAATGTTGACAAAAACATTGTTATTGTTACGAGGTAAATATTATTGTTATATCTTCGTATATAATATAAATCATTTCTTTTCCAATGTTTAGATTAAATTATATATAATATTGCAAGCTTTCTTTTACTCATACTCTCGTTTATTTATTTATTTTTTTCATCTCATATTTTCTTTCGATTATACATTCGAATTGCAGAGCAAATATTTGTCAATCATCTATCTTTCAAAATAAAAGAAAAAAATACCGTTCCTTGTGTAGATGTCGTTTAAAATGAAATAAAATATTCTTTTTATTGTTAATAACTTTTTTTTTAATAAATAGAATATTCATTTATGATAATAGATTTATTTGGTTTTTTGGCAAAAAAAAAATTTGGGAGCTTTCATTCAGCTGTTTTTAAAAGAATGTCTACGATTAAGAAACATGATCTTTCAATAGGAATTTTACAGAATTCTGAGTGAGCTCGTTATAACCGCATATTTGCGAATTTGACAGACTCTGCAGTGTGGAACTGCAGAATCTTCCATCTCTTTGCGAGGGCTTCGGAATCGCTTACCCCTCACCCGGTTTATTCTATATAATTTTTTTGCTGAGGGATGTTTAAGGAAGGGTGAGGGGATCTGTAGCTGGAATATTTAGAAGAGTAAAATAACAAAAAAATCGATAATGATTTTTTTGCAATTTAAGGGACAAAATCCTCCACCAAATCCCCCCTTGGATCCAAATTGTTTTGAACTTTTCACTTCTCTCTAGACAGTGGCGTCATTTGGGGGGAGGGGGGGCAGGGGGAGCATTTGCCCCCCCCCCTCAAGGGCTCTGATCTTTATAAAATTTTATATTATTCTAAATAAAATACTCCAAAATACATCTACGAGTATACAAACTGTACAAAATTAAACAATTAATTAAATTAAATATGTTTTGGCCAAATTTGAGTACCCATTTGTAAGTAAATTTTAAGAAAAAAAATTTTTATGACGAAAAAAAAATATTTGCCCCCCCCCCCCCAAGAAAAAGTTGAAATGACGCCACTGTCTCTAGACCTTCAGAAGAAATATTAATATCGGTATTCATAGTCATTGCTAGAAAAACAAGGAATCCTTATGCCTATATAAAATGATTAGATATAAGGATTCCTTCTTCCTCAAAGAGCTACTATGAATACGAGTATCAGGCTAAAAGATCCCTTCCATCCCCCTAAGTTTAATTCATGATCCTAATATTAACTAAAAGGGGTGGAAATAAATAGACCCCCCCCTCCCCCGAAAACGGTATTAGGTAGGGTAAAAATATTTTGATTCAGGAGGTCATTTTACTTAAGAATCTGAAGGAATTATCTAGGGGCTTTTTTTTCATGCCGTGTAGTGTAATTGGAAACCCTTAAATAATTTGGCGAATTAATTATAATTATATTTCTTCAATATTTGAAATCAACTCTATTCTTTTCTTTTTGGCAGCTTTGCCATTTTTGATACCCTCTTTGGACAGTTATAAATAAACTCTTCTGTTGTCTTCACTAACAACCCCAACTTGAACTCAAGACCCTTTTCTTTAACATCTTAACACTTGCATTGCAACAAGAAATATCCTAAATTGGCAAAAAATTGTTCGCCGAATGCGGGCTTTGCGGCTAGTGTAATATTTATTTGAATGTCTCATAAGGACGATTGAATGGTTGTCTCACGTCCTGAACGATAACTTTTAAAGGTATATTATTCCAAAGTTAATTTTGAGAATCAGATATCTCAGCTTCAAATCCAGGACAAAATTATAACAAAGAAAAATTTAGGATAATTTCAAGAACCACTCTGAGAAGAGAGATATTTAATTTTATAAAAAAAAATTAACAGAAATTAAATTACAAATATAATAATTTAAATTTATAAAACATTTAAATGAGTTTTTCTCTGTTTTCTCTGGCCATAGCCACAGAAAGAGAGAGATAGCTTTTATAGAGGACAATAACCGCAAATTGCGGTTAGCATATTAAGCCTCCATCCCCACACTCTTCATCGTGTTACACCTAGAAATTCCTTCCATGAATAAACTTTACCTAAATAAACCAAATGTTACCAACGCCACGAAACGCATTGTGACTTTTTGTGACCACCATTTAATTAAATTGCTGACTAATTTATTTATCGTCCATGCTTGCTCTATCTCTAACTCTAAAAAAAATTGGCATTTAAATTCATTTAAGTTTGTTAGTAGGTCTATGTATGGGGTTGGCAAATGCTTTTGCTAAATTAGCAGATCTTTTCTTCTATGGGTATTAATTTAATTATAACTTAACATTAATTAAATATGTTATATGGAATTAATTATTTTTTACTTTGGCCTTCGAGAACAGTGGTCGATAGAGAAAGGGGTTTGCCCAATAAATTTTTATGGAACTGGCTTATAAAAAATCTCGGTGTGACTGTCGCTCAGCACACAACTTTCTCTTACCATCGGTAATCGAAAGTTGTGTTCTGTGTTTGTCACACCAAATTTTTCGTGTCGATATATATTTAGTTTCCGCCGATATATTAGAATTCAAGATGTAAAATTTATAAGTATGAGAAAATATTTATATTTTGTTACCATTTCTCCTATCCTTCCTATGAAGTACAAGAGTAAAGTGGTCTTCAGAAGATTTCAATGGCAAAATGAGAATATACATTTTAAAGAGCATGTAAAAAATAATTGATATTTGAATTTTAATCACCAAATTTAGAGAAAATCGAAAAAAAAACTGAAAAAGTGCATCAGTAAAGTATTAGTTCTTTTTGGCCGATTTTGATCAAAAGTTTCGCCTCATGTTCTAGAGGGGTACCTAACTTAAATATAATATTTCAACCTACTAGCACTTTTCGTTCTTGAGATATTTTGTTCACAGACAGACACGCAGACAGACCATGTCGCGAAAACCACTTTTTTGGATTCAGGGGACCTCAAAACGTGTATATCCATCAAAATCTCGTCATCGAATTTTTGACATCTTTCACATTTTTGACAAATGAATCCAATACTTTCTCTCTCTATATATGTTACATATATACATAGATAAGAGAAAGTAAAAACCTACTACCAATTAGAAAGGATTTTTAAAAATAACTTTTATATAAAATCAAGTGAGAGAAAAAAGAGCACGCACCCCATCCGTAATGATCCTTAATCAATATTTTTGTTTACTGTGCCTCTTTTAGAGGATTATCCCTTCCCTTCATCAAAGATTATCTTATAATGAAAACGAGATAAAGGCCAGTTCAGGTTCATTATTTATATTTGATATTAGCTTTAATGAAATCAGACAGGGGATTTATATTTTCAAAGGGAAACAAATAAAGGTCCATAGAAAAATACAATAGCTTATCTTCTCTTCCTAGTAAAGAGAGAGAAAAGAGACCTTTATCTTTCTTCCCACGCCAGAATAGAATTTAATAGCATTAATTTTAGAAAATAAAACCAGAACAGCTCTTAATAATCCTCTCTTCTCTTCGCTTCAAATTACACTTTGAATATTACTAAATGTTTCAATATATTAAACATCCCAAAAAGCTATTCAAGTATGAATATAACGTTTAAAACTTTTTAAATTTTAGAAACAATTCTAGAGACTAAATTTAGAGATGGAGGGAGTGAGAGTGAGATCAATTAGTGGATTGAGAATTTAATCTTATTGTTAAGTGTGAAGTGAAATTATTAAATTAACCCTAGAAGACTGTTTCAGTATAAAGAGAAAAAAAAAACTTATTATTAAAAGATAAAAAAATTTTAATAGATCTCCCTATTTCTAAAAAAAAGTCTCAAAGCCTTTTTTTAGACAATATGAATATTTGAAATTTCTAACACCAAGATAAACTTTTATATTATATTTATGTACAGAATAAAAAGGAATAAAAGCAATAAGCAAGATAAAAGCACCACAATAAAAAAAATGAAAATGTTATTTACGCCTGGAATATAGGCAACCAGAAACACTTCTAAATGGAAGAGTAAAAAGTGAGGGAGCGGGGGGGGGGAGGTATCTCCTCCTACTCCTCCCATCCTCCCTCACTTTTCACTCGCTCTCCCAATCAGCATTGAGACCACTATAAAATGGGCGGGACTTAAGACTTTGGTTACTAGGAGACTTCAATGGTCGCTCTAATGAACTCTCGTTCTTGGACAAAACGTTTTGCTTAGAAAATAAATAAATAAACTCTTTTTAATAGTGCAGTTAGCTGGCGTAATTGTTGTCTCAAAAAATAGTATTTCCACTGCAATATTAAAAAAAGTTTATTTATTTATTTTCTAAGCACTCTGGTTGTCTAACTTCACGGCTCTATTCTCTAGGGGTATTGAAACTGACTGTAAAGAGAGTATTGAGTTACTTGCATAGGCGTAACCATTGGCGTAGCCAGAAATTTTTGATGGGGGGGATCAAGAAATTCTTTTCAAAAATTTAAGATTATTTTAGGGTATTTATAAATCATTTTGGTTTGTTTTTTTAGCTAGAGTAAATTAATATATTTTACTTTCTCTTGCCCTATGTGAAATATAATTTGTATTAAATATCTAGTCATGGCTTGGGTCCCATGGGGGGTTTGAACCCCCAAATCCCCCTGGTTACGCCTATGGGCGTAACTACAGAATTTGGCTGGGGGGGCATGGGACCAGCCATCCTCGCTGGGGGGGGGGGGGGGGGGCATGGACCAGCTATCCTCCGGAGGGCCTGGAAAGCCCCATATTTTCTCAATTGTTCTTGGGACAGGGAGATTTCTGGGGGAGGGCACGAGACTTTTGGGGTTCCCCCGGCACCCCCCTAGTTACGCTCATGGTTACTTGAAACATTTTAGGTAAAATTTTCTCTCCAAATACCTTTTAAATCAAATGTTTTTTTTTTTTAAGCATAGGCCAATTTAAATATGAATTAATATAATCTATGTTCAGTTTATATTATCTGCTATAAACCAAATTGACAAAGTTTAAATCTTTCACCCGTTCGCATGTGTGGGTTACTACATTCGTAGCACATGAATAGAATGGAAGTAAAAAGCGTGCAATAGATTATTTCATTGAGGTTTGAACCTTAAAAAAGCCTTGGAAGCCATTTCCTCGGATTCTGTTGGTCCATCTCTCTTTCCCTAAAGCCCTTTTCAATTTCATGTGTGTGGCCTGTTAATGAAAGGCTTATGTTTGTGTTTCCTTTCTTTGCTTTTCAATTCAATTCACAAAAAAAAAAAAAAAAAAAACTCCACTCAAGGACTAGAAAAGGAAAATAATTTATAAATAATGTAACAAATGTTAATGAATATTTTGAATTTACAATTGAATACAAATTCTTTTTAGTATTTTTTTTACTTTCTCTTGCCTATATATAGGCCAAAGTTAATATGTATGTCAAAAATTCGATGTTGAGATTTTGATGGAAATACATGTTTTGAGGTCCTCTGAGTCCAAAAAAGTGGATCCCTCAAAAAAAGCACAGAACACAACTTTCAATTACCGAAGGAAGTTGTTTGCTGTGCGACTAGTCACACCAGATTTTTTATTTTATTTATGTAATAAAAATGTAATAGAGTGGATATGATTATATATCAATATTACTATATGAAATGGCTGAGTGATAAATATTTTTTATGGCAGAAGATAGATTTTATGCCGTTCCAACTGAGATGCATGCCCCCCCCCCCCCCCGTTCTCAGATAAAATTACGAGAAAACTATATGGCAGCCTACTTTATTTTAAAAACTCGGACCATGATTACAAGTTATAAAATTTTAAATACTCTGTTCAAACTAGATTTAAATTTTCGCCCGTCGCCTTGGTTGAAATATTGTTTATTTAATAATATTTTAATATAAATAATACACCATAAATGATAGTAGAGCAAGAGCCAGCGACGGCCAGACCTTCGTTATTTTATAAAAGCTGAAATTTTTTCTATGTATGCCCCCAATACAGGTAAAAATAATCCCCAACTATGAAACTTGGGTCGTGGTGGTTTTGGCAGATAACAGATAGTAACGGTGTAGAAATTTGTATCTCAAATTCGTTATAGTATAAAGCTCAGTTTTTATATATTTTATTCCCAATAATGTTAGAAGTCGAGTTGTCCATTGCCAGACACTTAGTGCAGTTCCATCCCCTTGCCAGACACCCTTAAACTACAAGAAATTGTAATTATACTTTCGTTATAGTATAAAAGCTGAATTTTATATATGTTATTTGAGGAACTATTAAATGATGTTTCCTCAGTAGCCAGACAGTTTAGATGGTTCTTTCATCTTGCCAGACACATTAAAGTCTGCCGTAGGTACGAGCGCGAGGAATATATATACAGGTATATATGTAAGAGGGAGCGAGTGAAACAGTCCTTTCGGTCTATTGCGATCTTTTGTTTACCCCATATGGATCTGTTATTTACTCCATATTGTGTTTTGAAATATTACACGTAAAGCAAACGTTATTCATTTGTGCAGTTTATGAATTAAATGTGATCTAGTAGTAAAGTGTTATCATGGGGGATGTTTGGTTTGTAAAAAAAGTGATGGTAAAATAATATTATTTTCTGAGGAGACATTAATAAAATGTCAAACTGTTTTGAAAATCAGAAAAAAACATAACCTAAAATATAAAAACATTATTTTGCCTGATGAATATACAGACAGTGGTTATCACTGTGAATGCTATAAAGCATTCACATGACTAATAAAAAAAAATATTTTACTGCCGAACCTTTAAGTTTTTCAACTTTAACACAATCAACTTTAAATTCTGAAAACTAGCGTTGAGAAGTCGCTATAGACTTAGAATTGGGTATAGAAGACTTGCAGCAAGGAATTAAATAAAAAACTTTTATTTATTAGTTAATCGTCGACGTTTCTGTCACAAATCACGACCTTCCTCAGGTTAATTAATCGTCGCGTAGTTTACGACCGAAACGTCGACGATTAACAATTAAATAAAGTTTTTTATTTAATTCCTTGGCTGCAAAGTCTCCTATACCCAATTAAATTCTAAATGAATAGTACTACAATCATATAGATACGTAGGCCTTATAGCTGGTAGTTCAATAAAGATAAGTGAAAAGGAGAAGAAGAAGAAAATTCGCAGCTATGTTTCATTATTTTATTTCCCATTATGTTGACGTTTCGATCCCGGTTGGGATCATCCTCAGAACTAATGTGCACAACAAGAGACAAATAGATTAGTATCGGGAAAAAACATGAACAGTTATAAATTTTTTCATCTTAGAGTATAAGCATATATTCTAATCTGTTCAAGGTTTTTTCCCGATACTAATCTATTTGTCTCTTGTGCACATGTTAGTTCTGAGGATGATCCCAACCGGAATCGAAACGTCAACATAATGGGAATAAAAAAAAGTAATAATGAAACACAACTAGCTGCGAATTTTCTTCTTCTTCTCCTTTTCACCTATCTTTATAGTACTACAATCTACGACTTTTCAAAAAAAATCTGACATCTTTGAACCGAATGTTAATGACAATAGTGATGAAACTCAGGACGTAAAGATTCCGACCGAAAGTGATGATAGTATTAATGACTATCAGATCGTTTGTATCTTTTGTAATAAATAAAAGAAAAAACTACGATCTATAATGCTTCCACTTCAGGAAGCTGATACAGATTTTTAATTTAATGATTTATTGACATAAAAATTTTACTTAGTAATTTTTTGAAAATTTATTTTTTAGTCCTTAATAATGCTATATAATGAATTTTGATGATAAATCCAAAAAAACACTTCGCCACACAATACGTCTGGCAAGATGAAAGAACCATCTAAACTGTCTGGCTACTGAGGAAACATCATTTAATAGTTCCTCAAATAACATATATAAAATTCAGCTTTTATACTATAACGAAAGTATAATTACAATTTCTTGTAGTTTAAGGGTGTCTGGCAAGGGGATGGAACTGCACTAAGTGTCTGGCAATGGACAACTCGACTTCTAACATTATTGGGAATAAAATATATAAAAACTGAGCTTTATACTATAACGAATTTGAGATACAAATTTCTACACCGTTACTATCTGTTATCTGCCAAAACCACCACGACCCAAGTTTCATAGTTGGGGATTATTCTTACCTGTATTGGGGGCATACATAGAAAAACTTTCAGCTTTTATAAAATAACGAAGGTCTGGCCGTCGCTGGCTCTTGGGCTATAGAGGAAGAGATGCAAATATGGAAACCCTGACCTCCAATACCAAACGTAGCGGGTTGATAAAGTAAGGTAGGGCAAAGATCCGCAGTTTTTTTTTTTTTGGGATTTTTTTTGACCTTTCTATTAATATGAACGATGCAATAAAGTTTGGAATATCCCCTGAAAGTCTGATATCTTGACCATCTTACATAATTTTATAGGTTTCCAAATCAGTGGGCCTAACATAAG
This sequence comes from Euborellia annulipes, assembly GCA_023213315.1. Lineage (NCBI taxonomy): Eukaryota > Metazoa > Arthropoda > Insecta > Dermaptera > Anisolabididae > Euborellia > Euborellia annulipes. Next base: position 50,213 of record JAKCPI010020890.1, read on the forward strand.
AGTAGCAGAGGTTTCTAAACAAAAATTTCCATTTGCGGACCTTTGCCTTACCGAGCGGTAGTTTAAAAACGAGGGTTTGCCCCGCGCGGATCTTTGCTAAACCTACTCTCTATTAAGAATATTTAATGATGATAACTTACGCTGTTTTGGCGGGTTCGTCTTGCGTGGAAGCTGTCGATTCTGGAGAGGAGGCTGCATTGGCTGCAGCTGCAGCCGCATGTCTAGCCGAAGGTGTAAATTTCGTAACTGAAAACAAAGAAAAAATAATTAGGCCTATATCAATAATTTTTTTTTTTTTTTAATTTGTTTTAAGGTCTTTTTCGACATTCAAGGCCATTTAGACCCCATCCCTATTTATTTAAATTGATTGGTTGCCAATTCATTTGGAATACATTTTTCTCGCTTGGAACGGGATGCGAACCAGGGATCCCAGGCTTAATAATTATAACTTATAAATTATTTATTATATTAATAACATAATTGTAAAATTATGAAATGCAAAAATGTTTTTCTAATATAAAATTCTTTTGAAAATACAATAGCTTTATAAAGCCAAGAACATATTAAGTAAATAAACATTTTTATTACTAAATATATATAGGTAAGAGAAAGTAAAAAGAAAATCGAACCTATATATAAAGCTCTAGCCTTTTACTTTAATGTGTTTACCACTCTCTCGCTGATTGGCCAGAGTCAGAGTTGGAAAGAGTCGGAGAGGGAAATTTAAAATTTACAAACAGTGAGCAAGAATAAATTTGATGCATTTGCAAGGCGAGACTTTTAAGCATGGAAAGCAAGGAAATGAGCTACGAGGTTGAAATTTTATATTTCAGTTAGGTACCCTTCCAGACAGTAAAAATAACCTTTTGAACAAAATTGGCCAAAAGTACTGGTACTAGTACTTTTGATGGAAATGCACGTTTTGAGGTCGCGTGAGTCCAAAAAAGTGGGTACCGAAGTATTTTTTTAGTTTTTTCAAATTTCTCTAAATTGGCCCTAACTCAAAATTCATAAATCTACTAAATATTAAAAATTAATAAGTCCTTCATTCTTTCTTTTTTACACCGACTTATATTTTTCCACATTTTTGAGATGAGAAAAATAAATAAAGTGTGATAAATCCCGCGGGCCTCAAAAAAGTTCAAGTCGGGCCGCGGGTTAGCCACTCCTGTGCTAGATGATAGAATAAGCAAACTAACGTTGCGTCTTTTTGGAAGATGAACTAGCACTTAATACAATTTGCATCAGTTTGAGGTCACCAGTTTAGCACTTAAACTAAAGGAGAATAAAATATTCATACTAGAAAGACAACTTTTTATTTAGAAACGAAATCAATTATAAATAAGTCAATATTGATAGAGCGAATGATTTTTACGGTCGCCAAAAAGTCATGAAAGATACCCTAGAAAAAGAGGCTTACTAATAAAAAAAACTTAAAGTTTTCATATAAAGCTATTCAAAAATTTCAATATAGAAAATATCCTTAATAATAAAATAGTTGAAAGCTAAATAAAGAGAGAAAGAACTCTTCGTAAACAATATTGAATAAAACTTTGCCTTTACTTGATCTGGATATTCTAGTGATTTCTATTCCCGCCCCGTAGCTATTTTATATGGAAGAGAAGGGATCTTCTCTTTGAAATGTCGAGAGTTAATTAGTTCTTTACAATTGAGTGGGAGACGAGAAAATCGACCTTATCAAAAAAATAATTAATGGTTAATGGGTGAATGGAATTACAAGTAGAAAGAGAGCAAGAGAATTGAGAAAGTGAAAGAGAAAGAAGAAAATGCAAATGCAAAGACACTTGTTGTCAGCAATTCACTTGAGATATCAAATAAGAAGAAAAGAGAATGGAGAGAGAAAGAGATGACGTCAGTGTGGAGTTGACTAAACAAAAAAAAAGTATTTTAATTAAGAATGGTCCTTCGATGTAAAAAAAAAAAAATGAATGTGTGCTTAAGGCCGCCGCGGCGGTGAAATGAAAATTTCTATTATAATTGAGTAACTCAGGTCCTTTGAGTCTACGGCAAAGTATGTATGAAGTGCGCTAAGGAAGTTTTCTTTTTTTCAAAAAAAAAATCTGGTGTGACTGGAGCACAGGCTATGGGGTACAAGAGTAAGTGGTCTTCAGAAGATTTCAATGACAAAATGAGAATATACATTTTATTGAGAATCTAAAAAATAATTGATTTTGAATTTAAAAAATAAAAAACGTTGGAGCAAATTTAGAGAAAATCGAAAAAAACTGAAAAAGTGCATCAGTAAAGTACTAGTACTTTTTGGCCGATTTTGTTCAAAAGCTTCGTGTCACGTCCCATGGGAGTGCCTAACTTAAATATAAAATTTCAACCTCCTAGCTCTTTTCGTTCTTGAGATATTTTGTTCACAGGCACACAGACAGACACACACACACACACACACAGACAGACAGACCATGTCACGAAAACCACTTTTTAGGACTCAGGGGACCTCAAAATGTATATATCCATCAAAATCTCGACATTGAATTTTTGACATGAATTCAATACTTTCTCTCTATATATATTAACATATATATAGAGGTAAGAGAAAGTAAAAATAGTTGATTTATTTATTTATTTTTGAAATTCCTATCGGGATACCCGTTTATTTACCCGAGGTGCTTACGTGTACGGAGACACACACCTCAAACCCAACCGGCCTCTGGCCGTAGCCATCTACCGGCATGCCGCGGCACCCCGTGAAGTTACATCTTTCCTATCTCTAGCTCCTCCTCCTGCTCTCGTCTCTAGCTAGTGAACTAATCCTTATTTCGGGTTCCAACCGGCTCCTTTTATCCAACCTCTTCTATGTTATGGAGGATATCCTAGTTGAGGAGGGAATATTATCTTCTATTTATATAATTGCGAAGTGTCCGTCTGTCCGGCTCTGTTTGACCAACTTCCCGTTGGACTTTAGAAATGAAATTTTGCAGCCTTATAGACGACGTTATAGAGTCCAGGGGAAATACTCCGACTTCATCAAGATATGTGCTATGCATATGTTTGCCTCGAGCTTAGAAGGGCTTTTGGCATACATCCTGTTGGTGCGCACATTCCTTGGATAGCATAACTTCTGGTTTAAGAAACCATGAAGTCGACATTTGTATTAAATAAAGCGGAATAAAAGAAATATTTTTTCTTTATTTGCTTTCGGCTGTCTTGCCAGAGGGGTTTCTCAGGGGAGGGAGGGGGTAATCTGGTGTGACTGGTCGCACAGCACCACCATCTTTTCTTAATTTCGGTAATTTAAAGCCTCATTCTGTACTTGTTTGCCAGAATATAAATACAAATGAAATTTTTAAGTATTAATTTTTAAAATTTTACATTAAAAATAATTTTTTTTTTTTTTTTTTTGGAAAAAAATATTTTTTCCAATCTCGGGGGGAGGGGGGTAATTACCCCTTTACCCCTTCTACCCTTGTATCAGCCCTTGATTCTAATCGTAATGAATGTTCTTTTGGAAGGAATCCAATTATATCTATCGTTTGTGCTTGGTATTTATTAATTATGTACCAAATACCATAGCTGATTAATGGTTAATCATGCCTGATTATTGGCTTTACAGAATATATTGAATGAAACGGACAATTCTTTTCAGAGTTTAAGAACTTGACAGAATTTTTTTTTAATTTATCAACAAAATGTGATGCAAAAATATTCAAAAATATCAATTATTTTTTCTATTGATTACTAGTACTTTTGATAATTTGATTAAAAAATAATTAATTAATCTTCTTCTTCTTCTGTCCTCGCTTGATTAATCCCGCGGCGCGGGGTCGACGGACATAATTCTCTCCCTCCACGCCCCCCCCCCCCCCCCGATCCTATGCTATTGTCTCCGACAGGCCAAATCCGGTCATATCTCCCGGGTGAAGCCAATTAATTAATAGAACTATTAATATTAGCATCACTTGAATAGAATATAATTTGAAAGCATTTAATAGTTAAATATCTATTCGTATGGAAGAATGTCTTTAAGTTTACTTAAATCAAATTCATTCTCAAATACTGTTTTCTTTAAACAAGTGTAATCATTATAAAATATTGTGAATTAACAAAGAGACGAAAAACTATTCACCCTCAAATTTTCGGTGTATAAAGTCATAAGCCCATTTTCTTCTTCATTATAAATGCTTTTAAAACTTAAACTAGGGCAAATTAATGTTCCATTTTCTACTACATGCATTATAAGTAGGGCTCGGATTTCGCCCTATTTGCCTTTTTTTAATTTATGGCTTAAAATTTAGGCCAATATGATATGTATATGTTTCATGAAATTCTGAATAAAAGAAGAGGCATTTGTTAGTGCCTATTTTGGCCGATTCTGGGTTTTAGTGCCTATTTCATCTATAAATGCCTTTTTTAGTGTCTATTTTAAGTTCAAATAGCCAATTTGAATTTTTTACGAGCTATACATAGCCTAAATTTAAAATTTTTTGAATTATCAAGAAAATATTTCAAGGGGGGGGGGGGGGGGTAATTACCCCCCTCCCGAGATTTGAAAAAAAAATACTTTTTTCAAAAAAAAATTTATTTTTAATGTAAAATTTTAAAAATTAGTACTTAAAAATTTGATTTGTATTGTGTGCTATGCGACCAGTCACACCAAATTACCAAAAATAAGACATCAATTTTTTAAATTTTTTTATATTATTTCTTAAATAATACCTTTTAAGTGCCTTTTTAAGTGCCTATTTTTACAATAAATGCCTTTTCAAGTGCCTATTTTAATAATTTTTAGTGCTTAGTTGCCTGCCTATTTTAAAGATTTTTAGTGCCTATAAATCCGAGCCCTAATTATAAGACATAGGCCTACAAGTGTTCATTTTTATAAAGAAAGTTATTAGAAATTATGTGGCTGATTTATAGATTTGAGTCTAATTTTAATTTGTCAATATCTCGAAACTAATGTATTGTGGCTTATGACTATATTCCACTGAACCCTTTATTTATGAAAATTTTCTATTGTCTCTTCTCAATGTATATTTCGTCTAATTTTATTACTTTCTCTTACCCTAGACAGAGGTGATTCCCCACCAGTGTGCCCCCCAACACCCAAGGGCGCCGAGAGATTGGTTAGGGGTGCAGCGAGATATTTAGAAAAACTAAAAACAAAATAAATAAAGATACATTTTTTATTTATTTCGACTTTTCATTGACATTTCAGGTCGCTGATTAGACCCTTCATCAGGAGTGCGCTCTCGATATATTAATACAGATTGATGTAAAATATTAATAATAAATAAAAATAACATTATTTACTAATAAATCAATACTATAATAATAATTCTCAGACTTATTTACCAATACTTTTTATTATATTTATTAGTAATATTTTACAGGCCATCTATATTCATATTCTGACAGCTTATCCAACCCGATGAAAGGAGAGCGTTGATGATATACCCTATTTTAGTCACCCTCATTTATTCAATATTATAATAATAATTTGAATAAATATATTGAAAAAAAAACATATTTTTTTATATCAATGAATCACTAATGATGATCAAATTATTTATGGATTATAAATATATTTTTTTCTTTTTAGGTTCTCCTTAATATTTATTGAGGTCACTATAACTTATTTAAATTTTCCTTTTGTGATGTTTGATTTAGTCCCTCTCTCTCTATTGGTTTTTTATTCCTTTGACATTTATTCCAAAGATTTACAGAAGCTATAGGTATATAGATTTAGAGCAAATGGTGTTTTTTTTGTGGTTAACATAAAAAAAAGAATTTAAATGAAAATTTTATAAACTGGCTATCTCTACTCTCAATGTATCTTTTGAACATTCGAGTGGTTGGATGTCATTAGCCATAACTAAATATTTCCTGTAAGCTACTACTGTTAAAATAGGAAATAAAGTTTGGTAATTATTTTAAAATTTTTTTAACATTTAATATGCTTAGATTCCTCCTAAATTTTTATATTAATTTAGGCACCCCCTCCACCCCTAAGGGGTGAAAATAAGCCTTTGACCCAAATCGGCCAAAAAGTACTAGTACTTTACTGATGTACTTTTTCAGTATTTTCCGATTTTCTCAAAATTCGCTCCAAAGATTATGTTTAAAATTCATAAATGAACTATTTTTTAGATGCTTTTTAAAAAGTATAACAGTAAAATTTTTCGTGGAAATTGTTTGAAGTACACTTTACTGATGTATCTTTTCATTTTTTTTTTTTTCCGATTTTCTCAAAATTCGCTCCAAGAATTATGTTTAAAATTCATAAATGAACTATTTTTTAGATGCTTTTTAAAAAGTATATCAGTAGTACTGTGTTTGTGGTAGACAGCTACGCCACGTAGCTAGGGGGAGGTGTTCGTACTTTACTCATGCACTTTTTTTTTTCGATTTTCTCAAAATTAGCTCTTATGATTTTAATTAAAATTCATAAATCAACTATTTTGGATAAAACAAATAAAAAAATTTCATCCAAATCTGAGATGGTGGTGGGCTACATGGCTGGATGATTTGACAAGGTATGATCCTATGGTCAGTTTTTATGATATAGAATTGTTATATTTGACCTTTTTTATTCATTACTCGACCTTTTTAGCTTTTTTTTTTTTTTTTTTTTTTTTATTCTGCCCCTTTGGCTTACCGCCATTGGGCTAAAAGTCGTTACAACATATATTTTTACAAAATTTGTATAACAAAAAGAAAAAAAGAAAATTAAATACAATAATACAACAGTATAAGTACAATAAAAACCTATTACAAAAATATATAGTTTACAAAAAAAACAGTACCTATAAAATTATAGTCTAGAAAAAACATTATATAAAAACGAACATTGTTAGTAAATGACACTATACAAACACAATAACTATCAAGAACATTATATAAGAAAAGTATTTAAGAAGAACATCCTAAAAGAACATAATAGTCACAAATATGGTATAAACAAAATAGATATATATAAAAAAAAAAAAAAACAAAAAAAAAAATGATTCTAAAGATAAATATGTATCAAGAATGAGTGGGCTATTTATATGGCTATTTTTGAGGCTTTAATGTAACTGTCTAGTTGAAGGAGTGATTCGGCGTCTGGTTTCTTTAGGAATCTGTTGAATGATGTTGGATCCCGGAAATGTGGAATTATCTTGAGCTGTAGTCGTTGGCTATTGTAATTCGGACATTCTATTATAAGATGGGTAGGAGATGCTGGTATGTTTGCACAGGTGCAGATAGGAGATTGAATAATGTTGAATCTTGCTAGATGTAGTGGAGCTCTTGTATGGTTTATTCTGATGCGGTTAACTGCAGTTATTATAGATCTTGGCAAGTATGGAAGAGAAGTGAACCATGGAACACCAATATTTGGTTTGGTTTGAGCCAGCACTGAACCTGTAAAGTTTGAGGTTTGTTTCCATTGCAGGTTCCAAGTTTGTTTTAGGTTAACTTTTAAGATAGAAAATATATCTTGCCATGGTGTTGCTAAATTTAATATTGTTCCATGTTGGGATGCCCTTTTTGCAAGCATGTCTGCTATTGCATTTCCCTGCGACTGACTGTGACCTTTTATCCATCTCAGCGCGATGTTAGTTCCATTGCTGGAGGCTTGAGCTAATAGTTCGTTTATGTTGGCCACTAGTTTCTGTGTTGATTTCTGTATCCTGAAGTTAGTGATAGATGTCAGAGCACTTTGTGAATCTGATATGATGAGGCATGAGTTGAATGTGTGAGCTATGCTATATAGAAGAGCTTCCCTAATGGCAACAATTTCTGCTGTATAACTGGAGACAGATAGAGGTAGTTTAAACAGCCCGAAGTTACTATGAACCGAATCATAAAAGGCACTTCCTACATTATTTAAGGATCTAGAACCGTCAGTGTATATGACGGACTCGAAATTGAAATTTGTGGGGGGTTCTAATGATATGTCAAATTTGTAGTTTAGCAATTCCGGGGTTATTTGGAACATTGGGGGCAGCGAACTCTTTTCTATTCTTATATTTAAATTGTGATATGCATTTAGTGCAAATAGAAGGGGTGATTTAATGGTACTTGGTGAGATTAGGTCGTTCTGTTTGCTTAAAGACGAAAGAGATTCGATAACTGGGTGATAGAACCGAGAGATTCTTTTGAGAACAAACTTCGATGCCAAGAGTTTAGTCCGTATTTCCAGGGGCATTTCGTTAGCTTCCACAAGTATTGCGTTGCACGGCGATGTACGTAAGTAGCCCATCGCTATCCTTAAAGCCTGATACTGGATCCTATCTAAGGGTATAAGTGAGGATTTAGCGGATGACCCGAATAGGAAGCACCCATAATCAAGGCATGCTCTTATAGTAGCTCTGTACACGCTGATGAGGACCTTAGGGTCTGCGCCCCATGAGAAGCGTGCTATCGCTTTCAAAATGTTAATATATTTCAGACATTTTATCTGTAAGGATAATATGTGAGGTTTCCATTTTAGTTTTGTGTCTATAATGAGGCCCAAATACTTCAATTTATTAACGAGCGGAAAGTCTATCTCCCCCAGTCTTATATTATTCCAGCTCGGAATTCTCCGTGTGGTGAAGATACAAGCGGAGCATTTAGGGATTGCTACTGCTAAACCATTAGAGTTCAAGTAACCTCTGACAGCAAATATTGACATATCTAGATTAATAATACTCTCCTCTAAATTACTAGATGACGAATAGATTATAAGATCATCAGCGTATTGCAGGATTTTCGAATTATATGAGGATTTTGAGGACAAATCGTGGGTATAACAAACAAAAAGGAGAGGACTTAGAATTGAGCCTTGTGGAATTCCACGGTACAATATCCGGGATAAGGAATCTTTTAGAGGATTAGTTCTAATGTATATTTGCCTGCCAAACAACAGATCGAACAACAACTTACTGGTGTGGACGCCGACTCCTAATGCAACAAGCTTATTAAAAAGAATATGCAAATCGACATTGTCGTATGCTCCTTCTATGTCTATTGTAGCTGCAATAGTATATTTTTTGGATATAATGGCCTCCTGAATATTAGAAACCAGGATTGCAAGGTTGTCCATCGTGGATGAGTAAGATCGAAAACCGAACGATAAAACTGGAAGTTGGTAAGACGTTTCTAAAAACAATTCTAGCCTAAATTTTATCAACTTTTCGAAAATTTTTAACAAGCAAGATGAGAGGGCTATAGGGCGGTATGAAGCTCCTTTTTCCCTGTCTTTACCCGGCTTTAGAATTGGGACAATGAGCTGTACCTTCCAAGTGTGGGGAATGTATTCAGAATTTCTGATACTATTGAATATTTCCAGTAAGAAAGTTATGCCGATAGGTGGTAGGTATTTTATCATTAAGTAAGGAATTTGATCAACTCCTGGTGCCGTATTACCTGTTGTTTGAACTAATACTCTTTCCAACTCCTGAATCGAAAAGGGGGATTCTAAAATATCATTAGTTTCCCTCACTACTCGCGGGTTACTAGGACTGTCGTTGGGTACCCATGGTGGAGCCAGCTTATTTAAAAATTCCTCTAAAGTATTTTGTGTCGGAACATAGTTATTTGCCCTGTTAATCCCTTTTATTTTTTTAATTTTGTTCCAGAGGTCTGCTGACTTTATGTTTCTATTTATAGAGTCACAAAAATCTATCCATGTCCCTCTTTTAGCCTCCCTCTTTTTTATTATTTTCTTTGCCACTGCTTGTTTAGCTTTCCAAGACAGAATTTTTCTTTAAAATTTGAATAAAATATACCATGTGAAATTTAACTGAATCCATTTTTTGATCATTCTTTAAGAATCAGTGCTTTTGTTGAGCAATGATACTGTAATATTCTGTGTTCATTTAATTCAATTTTTTTAATTAACTTTTTCCTCTTAAATTACCTAATTAGTTAATTAGTTTCTTTAGATTCCATCCCATCTTCTATTCTCTTTTAGAAGGATTAAAAGGAGCTCGAGTGATAATTCAATTCTTAAAAGCCAAGATCTCAAAGGAATTTCAAGATCCTACTCCAGGTTTGTTGCCTCTCTCTCTCTCTCTGTTTGTCTCACATTTTTTTCTATTTATTAACCTCTTTTTATTTTGACGATCCTTTCGGCATCTTTATTCGGTTGTGAATAAAAAATGGTTAATAACTAAACTAGTAGCAATTTATTCTCTCTCGATCTTATTTTCTTTCTATTGATTTCTTATTTTGATCTCGTCGTGTTCGTTGTTTTTTGACGTTCTAACACACAAGTCAACTAAACGTACCAACTACCTGCTCAGCAGCTGTTGTTTTTTCTCTCTTTGTGTGAAAGATTATCAAAATAAAGTGGAAATTGATTGATAAAAACTAAAAACAACATTGATAAAATAAACCCTTTGAGTTTGAAACTCTTTTTTTGATTTTGTCAGTTCAATTAACAAAATTTCAAACTTTTTATAAACTATTTTAAAAGTTTATGTGTGTGTGTGGGGTGTATTTTATTTCATGTATGGCCACATTTTAAAGTTAAAAAAAAAAAAAACTAGATTTTTTCATTTGATCTTCGGTATTGCATTTGACTTTATTTTAGAAGTCTTTTTTTCGTATTTTGTCATGAGACTAGTGAGTGAGGGACATTTTATATAAAATAACACAAGAGCAAAAATAAAGAAATGTCTTTAATATTTCAAATAAAAAATAAAAAATATTACCTACCAAATGAAATTAATCAGAATGGTTATGTTTAGAGTAGCATCTATTAAAAATGTAAATGGCTTTAAGTGAAGTTTTAGTGAAATTAATAATTAAAGTTGCCCTTTCCATTAAGTTCTATAAATAGGATGTTATAATCAACAAACCGACTGACTGTGGAGGTTAACGTAATTTAATTTATTTAATTATTGTTATTCTGGGTAAAAAATAACATTATTAAATTTTAAAATATACAAATTTGTTGAGTTCTGAATATAATTTAAGTCACCTGATGTTTTGATAAGGAAAGCTACGTGTTATTATTAAGTGAGGAATCGTATGCACGTATGTATATAAATTATAAAGTCTAGTCTATATTAATGTATGAAATTTGTTTATTTTGACATTAACTACACTAATAAATACACTTTTTTAGGAGAAGCATTTAACAATACAGTACAATAAACAAGCATTTTTTTTTTTTTTTTTTTTTTTTTAAAAAAACATTCACACTTTTTCTCATTCACACTCACACTCACACACACATTCACACAGTCTTTTCGGCAACTTAGGCCATTTAAGACTTTGACGATACCCGTTGTAAGTAATATATAAATTATAGGTTCAGGCATTTCTATTTAAGCCATCTGGTATCCAAATGGCTTAAATAAAATCATCGGACGCCTGGGTCCGAACCCGCGACGTTTGGTATAGGAGGTAGGCACGCTACCTACTACGCCACACCCGGGGGCCCACAAGCATTTTTAAAATCAATTTATTCAACAAACAACTCAATTGTTTTTTTTTTTACTTGTGACAGTCATATCCGAAGGGTGAGAAATATACATGTATACAGTATGTGTAAATATTATCTCGAAAAAGGCTCGTATTTATTAATTTAGGTACTTGGAATATACGTATTTCGTTGTCTCTTTGGTAGATTCTATTTACTGATTTTTCTAAAACTATTCTAACTCTTGATAGAGTTTGAATTTAAACAAGAGGAGAGGGGAGGGGAGAGGCCTCATCCCCCTGAATGAGTCCTTCGTCTTCCCTTAGATATAAAGAAATATCTTACTGGATACGTTTATACAAATTTTAGTCGGAATCCTCGGTGAGTTAGAATTCACGCCGAAAAACGACAGAATAGTCTTAATGAAACAGGTCAAGTATTATATAATAATTTAGAATCCTAGTATCAGAATATGGAGAGAAATAAAAAATTTGGAAATCAAAATTTTATATTAAAATTTATTTCAAAGAACAAAATTAATATTTGTCTAAGTCAAGCTCCAGGTGTAAGAATTCACACGGAAATCTGGAATTTTAGAATTCACCCGAGAATACGGGGTGATCTTATAAGAAGATTATGAAAGGACTCTCTTGGGAGGATTCTCAAGACCAAGTCTCTCAAAAGTTAATTTTAAAGAAACAAAATTTACATTTCATTTTCATTAATGCAACAAAACTAATACACCAGGCAACCCGCAATACAAATTACTTTTTTCTATGGGTATGACCTAAAAAAGAAAATACTAAAAAGTAATGATTCTAAGACAAAATGAAAATCTGGTGTGATTGTCGCACATCACACAACTTTTTCTGAGATTTTGTAATTGAAAGTTGTGTTCAGTGCTAGTCATACCAGATTTTTTGTGTCGACAAATATTTAGTTTCCAATAGTACGGTACAGTAGAAATCAAGATGTAAAATTTATAAATAGAAAAATATTTATATTTTGTTACTATTTCAACCATTTCTCCTATCTTTCCTATGAAGTACAGGAGTAAAGTGTGCTTCAAATAATTTTTTAGAGAAAAAGGAGAATATACATTTTAAAGAGCATCTAAAAAATAATTGATTTTTGAATTTTAATCAAAATCGTTAGAGCGAATTTTGAGAAAATCGAAAAAAAAAACTGAAAAAGTGCATCAGTAAAGTACTAGTACTTTTTGGCCAATTTCGTTTAAAAGCTTCGTGTTAGGTGCCAAGAGGGTGCCTAACTTAAATATAAAATTCCAACTTCCTAGCTCTTTTCGTTCTTGAAATATTCTGTTCACAGAGACACATACAGACCATTTTTGGACTTAAAAGGACCTCAAAACATGTATTTCCATCAAAAACTCAAACTGCCAGTGACTCAAACCCTATTCGAGAGATCACAATTCATTTGGCAATTTTTTGAAAGTAAAATTCAACTGAGGGATTTAATTTTTATATTTAAAGGATCATTTTTGACTATTTTATTTTTTGAAAAAAAAAAAAAAAAAAAAAAAAAAAAAATGCATTCAACTAACCAAAGTAACAGGGAGTATCTCGTGGTGGAATAATAAAAAAGCAATCTAAAAAATGAAAAAGGTCTTGCAATCAATCAATGGTGTCAAAGAGCTGCCGTTACATATAGCCATATAGCAAGGTATATATTTTAAAACATCTACAGGAGGTTGAGGGGCGCAGATGTTCGCTTAACGGAAGCAAACGTCTTTATAACCCTCTACCACTTTCCCATCCTCTCTATTTAAAGACCCTAAAGGACTTAAAAGAATGCACGCTCAATTAAGTAATAAGAGAGGCAAAAAAAAAATAAAAAATAAAATAAAATAAAATCACTTTTAGTCACTCAGAGAAATGCTCAAATAATTAGTTTGTCTTTCTTGAATGACTCTCTGACACAATTAAAACATCCACTAACAATTCTCGAGTGCTTGCTTTTCTCTTCCTCTTCTCTACACTCAACCAGAAAAAAAAAAAGAATTAAATTTATCTAGTGAGCATTTTATTTAAATGTAATTTTCAATTTTTTATTTATTTAGTTAAATGTGATGTTGACGAATGACACATTGAATTCTGGCTTTTTTACTTATTTCCAGTCCATTAAACTTACAAATTATTAGATATTTGAAACCTGTCAAAGTTGCTTGACTTTTGATTAAATAGTTTCTAATTACAAGTTTATGCAAAAAAAAAAAAAAAAAAATAGATTTTGATGATCATTTTATGAATATTAAGGAATTAATTTAAAAAATCTGGTGTGACTGGCGCACAGCACACAACTTTCTCTTACCCTTCGGTAAGAGAAAGTTGTGCACTGTGCTGGTCACACCAGATTTTTTGTGTCGAGATATATTTAGTTTCCGATAGCATCTTAGTTTCAAACTTGCATTTTAAATGTTGACTGCTTCAAATAAACTATGGTTATTTTTAAAAATTTTAATCTCATATTTGGACATTTTATACACAATATAGAATCGTAAATAAATACAAAATTTCATAAGAATTGGAAAAAAAAATTTTAAATGCCTAAAAAGTTCTAAAGGGGACCCCCTTTTGAATCGAAATTAACATACAAATCCCTATAGGAAATTAACATTGTTCCTATGCGAAGATAAGGTGGAAAGGGAATTTAAAAAGAGTAGAGAGAGACGATAATGTTTGCAAGTGGGAGAGATATATATATATGTTTTCTTGGAAACAATTAAAACAGAAATAAAAAAAAAAAATGGGAATTTAAATAATAATTGATTTTTAATCTAATAAAAAGAAAAAGATTTAAATTCCGTTACCATGGCAACCATTTCTATCTTTCCTATGAAGAACAAGAGTAAAGTGGTCTTCAGAAGATTTCAACGGCAAAATGAGAATATACATTTTAAAGAGCATCTAAAAAATAGTTCATTTATGAATTTTAAAAAAAATCCTTGGAGGGAATTTTGAGAAAATCGAAAAAAACTGAAAAAGTACATCAGTAAAGTACTAGTACTTTTTGGCCGATTTTGTTCAAAAGCTTATTTTGAGATTCTTCAAAGGTACCTAAGTTAAATATAAAATTTCAATCCGCTAGCTCAACTCCTTCATGCTAAAAATCTGTCCACACACACAGACACACACACATACATACACACACACACACACACACACACAGACCAATTTGCGGGACCCACTTTTTTTGGACTCAGGGGACCTCAAAACATGTATATCCATCAAAATCTCGACATCGAATTTTTGACATGATCGCAATACTTTCTCCAGTGGCGTACCGAGGGGGGGGCGAGGGGGGCGGTCCGCCCCAGGCCCCGAGCCGGCATAGGCCCCCATATATTTATAAAAAAAAAAATTTAATGAAAATTTCTCTTTGAGAGGCCCCGGGGCCCTTGAGGCTCAAGTAAAAATGGGAAAATTTAGATAAAAAAAAGAGAATTTAATGAAAATTTCCCTTTGAGAGGCCCCGGGGCCCTCAGGGCTCAAGTAAAAATGGGAAAATTTAGATAAAAAAAAAGAAAATTTAATGAAAATTTCTCTTTGAGAGGCCCCGGGGCCCTTGGAGCTCAAGTAAAAAGGAAAAATTTAGATAAAAAAAAAACAAAATTTAATGAAAATTTCTCTTTGAGAGGCCCCGGGGCCCTCAGAGCTCAAGTAAAAAGGGGAAAATTTAGATAAACAAAAACAAAATTTAATGAAAATTTCTCTTTGAGAAGCCCCGGGGCCCTCAGAGCTCAAGTAAAAAGGGAAAAATTTAGATAAAAAAAAAAACAAAATTTAATGAAAATTTCTCTTTGAGAGGCCCCGGGGCCCTTGAGGCTCAAGTAAAAATGGGAAAATTTAGATAAAAAAAAGAGAATTTAATGAAAATTTCCCTTTGAGAGGCCCCGGGTCCCTCAGGGCTCAAGTAAAAACAAAATTTAATGAAAATTTCTCTTTGAGAAGCCCCGGGGCCCTCAGAGCTCAAGTAAAAAGGGAAAAATTTAGATTAAAAAAAAACAAAATTTAATGAAAATTTCTCTTTGAGAAGCCCCGGGGCCCTCAGAGCTCAAGTAAAAAGGAAAAATTTAGATTAAAAAAAAACAAAATTTAATGAAAATTTCTCTTTGAGAAGCCCCGGGGCCCTCAGAGCTCAAGTAAAAAGGGAAAAATTTAGATTAAAAAAAAACAAAATTTAATGAAAATTTCTCTTTGAGAAGCCCCGGGGCCCTCAGAGCTCAAGTAAAAAGGGAAAAATTTAGATTAAAAAAAAACAAAATTTAATGAAAATTTCTCTTTGAGAAGCCCCGGGGCCCTCAGAGCTCAAGTAAAAAGGGAAAAATTTAGATAAAAAAAAAACAAAATTTAATGAAAATTTCTCTTTGAGAGGCCCCGGGGCCCTCAGAGCTCAAGTAAAAAGGGAAAAATTTAGATAAAAAAAAAACAAAATTTAATGAAAATTTCTCTTTGAGAGGCCCCGGGGCCCTCAGAGCTCAAGTAAAAAGGGAAAAATTTAGATAAACAAAAACAAAATTTAATGAAAATTTCTCTTTGAGAGGCCCCGGGGCCCTCAGAGCTCAAGTAAAAAGGGAAAAATTTAGATAAAAAAAAACAAAATTTAATGAAAATTTCTCTTTGAGAGGCCCTGGGGCCTTGGGGCTCAAGTAAAAATGGGAAAATTTAGATAAAAAAAAAGAAAATTTAATGAAAATTTCCCTTTGAGAGGCCCCGGGGCCCTCAGGGCTCAAGTAAAAACAAAATTTAATAAAAATTTCCCTTTGAGAGTCCCCGGGGCCCTTGGGGTTCAGGGATATACGGTATTTTAAAAATATTTTTGTGTATGGGGGAGAGGGATATTTAAAGATGACCACCCCCCCAAAAAAAAATTCAATATAAGGCCCCCTCTTCTAGTTCCGCTCCAGGCCCCCAACTGCCTCGGTACGCCTCTGACTTTCTCTCTCTATATATTTCATATATAGGGTACGAGAAAGTAAAAACCGCCGTGTATTCATACTATACACTAGAAAAGTTTCTACACAAAATTCAGAATGGTCAAATCTATTCAAATAATTTCATTGAGTAGACATCTTTGGGAGCGCTGGTGTAGAGGGCTAGGGTGTCGGCTTCTACAAAGAAGATCCCTGTTCAAATCCTTGGCGTGAAGGATTTTTCCATTAAATAAAAATATTTATTTAATGTAAACAAATCCTCAAGCAGGCAATAGATTGGAATAAAGTATCTCACCACAATAGCCCCCAGGCAACTCTACGAGGAGAGGGAGTTGCTGTGACATCCCGTCCTGTGGAAGGGACGTAAAGAAGGTTCCCTCTCAGTGATGCATTCTTCGAAAGGGCTACACGCCGGTGCTGAGGGAGTCTCTCCTCACTAGGACATCCTTGGTTGGATAAAAAGAACCGGGTGGAACCAAGAAATTAAGGATTAGTTCACTAGCTAGATACGAACGAAGGAGGAGGAGTTAGAGATAGAAAATAACGTAACTTCACGAGATGGCTACGGCCAGAAGCCGGTTTGGTTCTAGGTGTGTGTCTTCGGGCACAGAAGCACCTCGGGTAAATAAACGGGAATCCCGATAGAAATTTTTTTATTTTTTTCTGGTGCCAAAGGTTCCCATCCCGTCCCAGTAAGTAAGTTAATTCGATTGATTGGATATCAATCAATTGGAATAAATAGGGACGGTGTCTAAATGGGCTCTGGTGCCGAAAAAAGACCTTAAATAATTTTTTAAATTTTTAAGCTCTAAATGTACCTCCTGCTGCCTAGCACAGTGGTAGAGTTCTAACCTCTTGTGCTAAAAATGTATATCAATTGAATTGAAATAAATAGGGTCAGGGTCTTAATGGTTTCTGATGTCACAAAAAACCTTAATTTAAAAAAAATGAGAGCATAAATGTACTGAGGTTTTAAATAAAATCTTTGTCTGACTCGAGGCGAGTACTACTGTGCTTCGGCCCAGGGGTTAAGTATATTAATAGATTAGAATCGATGAAGATCAAAAAGTGTGGATTTTTGCAAAGACATAGCGACCACATGCTTAATTTTGTCGCTCTCTTTGCAAAAACCCACATTTTTGATTATTCCCAGCCGGCTGATAATTCCCAGCTCTGAAGATGGCCTAGACCTCGGGCAATTAATAGATTACAGTACTTTAAAAAAGTAATATTTAAATATAACCTAATTAAAATATAAAAACAAATTTCTATTTTTAAATAAATAAAATAGGCCTATAGCTTATTGTTAGATGAATTTTTTTTCCTCGTAAATACACATATCAATTTGTTTTAAATTGGTGTATAAATGATGCAATTATATCTCATATATGATGGAAATTCAATTTTTATTTCTATAATAATAAAATAATTGTTCACAATTGGGGATTGATTGTGAGAGAGGGATCACCCTATTCCCCCTCAAATACAGGGTGTTTCAGGAGGAATAGTAAATATTTTAGGGGGTGATAGTATAGACGAATTTCATTAAAAAAATCGATGTTGGCTGTGTCGTCTCCACAGCCGCTGGCCCTTTAACGTGACAACGTCTATTTCCTGATTTTTTTTTTTTCTTTATTCCCAATAATTATTTTATAATTTAGCCAATATATAATATTCAATTAATACTGATTTTACTTTTGTGTTTATAGTAAAAGCCATTTTTTTAAAATTATATTCGCAACAAATCACAATGTCAGTTGAAAACATTCATTGTCAACAACAACACACTATTGTTGACAATTGTTAAATTAAATTCGCTCATAGGTGTAATACCAACTATATTTCTGGACTCATTATGATTGGACACATATTATACACCCAGTATACCTTTTTAAGAATGAGCAATATTTAAAAAAAAAAAAATACCCTCCGAAACTTTTGAATAAATTTATTAGCCTATTGCATTTAAAAAAGATAAATCAAGAAGAAGAAAAGAAAAATAAATTATCCTTATGCATTAAAACATGAACTAACTGTAAATGAGCCCTAATAATTAATCATTAACAATTTAAAATATTTTCCACGGACAGGGAATGGGGCAAGGGCGGATTCAAGGGGAGGGGGTAAAGGGGGTAATTACCCCCCCCCCTGAGATTTGAAAAAAAAATACTTTTTTTCGAAAAAAAAATGAATTTTTAATGTAAAATTTTAAAAATTAATACTTAAAAATTTGATTTGTATTTATATTCTGGCCAACAAGTACAGAATGCGCCTTTAAATTACGGAAATTAAGAAAAAAAATAGTGTGCTGTGCGACCAGTCACACCAGATTACTCCCCCCTCAGAAACACCTCTGGATCCGCCCTTGTAATGGGGTGGGTCCGAACAAATTATGCAATGATTTATAATAAAAGTACACAATAGCCAACAACATTGTCGTGGTTAAGCAGTGCTAAAACACGGCTGAATTTCAGATGGGTGCTCCGATAAAAAAGCGTGTGGTTCGACTTTAATGGCCGAAGAAGGGAAAATTAGAAAAAAAAAAGTTTAAAAGCAAGTCAACTTTTTGTTCAGGTAGGGGAAAACGAACGAAGATCCAATTGGGAAATCTCCAATGGAAAACCAATTAATTCTTGCAAATTGTTTGAAATTGATTTTTCTATTACAATAGCAATTAAATGCCACAAATTGTGGATAATGGAATTTTTTCACTCCCTATTTCAAGGACATTCAATTAAAAAATTTAAAGACACGCTAAACAAATTGAATTACTGCTAAATCAAGCTAAATTTATAAGCCATTGTGAATGAGTTGAGCCTATTTCCTCATATACGACTACCTATAGTGTTAATTACGTTGAAGATTTCAACTTCTGAATCATTTCATGATTTTCAAAACTTTGAAAGAGAGAAAAAGAAATTACTCTGAAATTGGAAAAGAATAGTTTAGGGACCAGCTAAAATTTATTTCAATTGAGGTTCCACAGAAGATGTAGATTATAGATCTATACTCTAAAATCACCACACGAAAAAGATGGGTTCTTCCGTTTCAAAGGGAAACTTTTTGATGTCTGTTAGAGCAAGTTTGTTGTATAATTCTCAAAACGTTACGAAATGCTGCATACTCTCCATACGATACCCTCTCCATTGGTTGATCAAGGGAGGAGCTCACGTTTACAGATGAACATTAAATATGGTTTTATTTTATTTAACAAGAAAAATAGCCATCTTGACGACATCAACATATTTATACCTTGGAAAGTGATTAATAAATCAAAAATTCAATTGAAAATTATTTGAAAAGATCTTTTCTTACTGTATGTAAATCTTTTTTTTTTTTTTATTTATTTACCCGTTTAAGCCAATGTAAATCTTTTGTAGAAGTCTCTCATCTCAGGTTGTTTGTTTGTTTTTACTTTCTCTTACCTATGTACAGTATATATATAGAGAGAGTATTGAATTCATGTCGAGATTTTGATGGATATACACGTTTTGAGGTCCCCTGCATCCAAAAAAGTGATTTTCGCGACATGGTCTGTCTGTGTATCCAATTTAAAGCATAAAAAAATTGAGCTAGGAGGTTGAAATATTATATTTAAGTTAGACACCCCCCTTAGGGCGTGAAAATAAGCTTTAAATCAAAATCGGCCAAAGAGTAGTAGTACTTTACTGATGTAGTTTTTCAGTTTTTTTCGATTTTCTCAAAATTCGCTCCATCGATTTTGATTAAAATTCAAAAAATCAATTATTTTTAGATGCTCTTTAAAATACATATTCTCATTTTGGCATTGAAATCTTATGAAGACCTCTTTATTCTTGTACAGTGAGCGCCACAATCAAGTCCCCACCTGATAGCTAGATCCTTAATTATATGTTGTATAGAGAAATAATTTTAATGACCCAAAAGGTAAAAAGAAAAATCTGGTACAAATGACTTTATTTTACCTTTTCAAATTCGAAATTATTTCACCATAAACCATATACTATAGCATATTTTTAAGGGTCAAGCTATCAGGTGGGAACTTAATTGTGGCGTTCACTGTACTTCATAGGAAAGATAGGAAAAATGGTTGTCATGGTAACAAAATATAAATATTTTCCCATATTTATATATTTTATTTTATATCTTGAATTCAAAAGTACCGTACTGTCGGATACTAAATATATGTCACACAAAAAATTTGGACAAGCACAGAATACAACTTTCGATTACCGAAGGTAAGAAAAAGTCGTGTGCTGTGCGATAGTCACACCAGATTGTTTTTTTAATTTTATAGAGACCAATGCGACAATAAATATTTAATGAAAGATTAAAAATGTAAAAAAAAATTAGTGTTACTCCAAACTTTTGATCAGCATTGCGCTTGTTAAATTTTCCTCTACAACCCCTTGAAAATGGGTCATCAAATAAGTAGATGAGTCTCCAGACCTCGAGATTATCAAATAATGCAGTTTAAAGGCGACTTCTCTAATTATTGACCTGATGAAATATTAAGGAACACACACATAAGGGATGAGAGGTTTGTTTCCTCAGGAGAAACAGAGAGATGAGATTTGCGGGGTGAAGGAGTGGTGGGTTAATTTGGTCTACGGGATTCGAGAAGTCAGAAGAGAGAGCGAACCAACTAGGAGGCACTAGTCCCCCTTGAATAATGCACCAGGCTTATCATGCCTTCTCCATGACAACCATTAATGTCTTTTTACTCTAAAGATACTCTTGAGAATTTCCTCTTTAAAAATTAATATTAAAGAAACAGATTCTAATCAATTGAGGTTAAGCAAAGTCTCTTTTTACTTACATAGCTTTTCATTGAAATTGAATTTTACGTCATTTTTTTTAGATCATTATAATAGTTGTTAATTTGAAAAATCAACTCACCCCTATCTTGAGCAGTCATGAGTCCTGAACTGAGGGTTTGTCTCAGTTTACTAAGTGCTGTACCTTCGGAGCTAGAGACTTCAGTGGTGCATGGGGAGGACACACCACTGGAGTCTGACGCAGGACCCACCATCTGTAAAAAAGAAAAATTCTTTGGTTAGATAAAAATATACATTTTTCTAGGTCACAATTAAAGTTTTCAGATTGGTTTATCAATATTAAAGTTAAAAAAACATTTATAAAATTATTTTATAAAGAGGTTAAATATTTTTTACTTAAAAATTATGTTTACAGAGAATTTTTTCAATAAGAGGAGGGGGGTAATACAAACAAAAAAAGTTGGGAAAAATAAATTTCTAGAACGGAGAAGAACAATATCGCCACAAAAATTGATTGTATAGTGATCGTAGAATAGTAAAAACTGCATTTATCAAAATGTTATTGTTAAAAAAAGTAGGGGAGTGAAAGAATTTTATTATTTTTCGAACTAATATAATGTCTTCATACCCTATACCATACCAGAGATGTTAGAGGTTTTGATAAATGTCAATATTGATAATCTAAAAGCTTAGAGAAGTGAGATCGGATCCCAAGCAGTCCGATGAATTTATTTAAATCATTTGGATAAATATTCTTGGAGTTCAATATATTTCGTTAATTAATTAAGTATCGTTTAAAACTCGAGTAAAAATGATTAAAAATGATCGAGGGATCCACAGGCCCGCAGCAGGTCTGCATAGTGAATCCCTCCTTAGAAACACACAGGGATCCACACGCCCGCACCAGGGACACACAGTAGATCGAAAGGGACCAGAAGAAAAACGTGTGTCCCTGGTGCGGGCGTGTGTACCCCTGTGTGTCCCTGGTGTGAACGGAAGTGTATATCCCTGTGTGTCCCTCAAGGTTCACTATGCAGACCTTCTGCGGGCGTGTGTATCCCTCCATCATTTTTTATCGTTTTTGCTCGGGTAAATAATTAAGGAGAAGGGATTTCCCCTTCAGAGAACCGCACCTGATTAATTTATACTTTTAAAGTAGATAATTGAAAGAATAGACGGCTACTTTCACATTTTGTACTATTGAATATTCTCTTCTAGATTTTAATTTAAATACAAGACGAAGAGAGAAAGGATTTTGTCTCGTATGTAAAATTGTTTTTCGCCTCAGGTTAAACTTTAATCCTTGAATATTATTATTATTTGAGTAAATGAAAATCTGAATATTAAAGATAATGAAATTAAAAAAAAAAAAAAAAAAAGATGAGCGCCTCTGAGAAATAAAAACAATAAAGAAATTGATTCATTCCAAGGTCTTTTTTTTCTTTTCTCTTTATTTTATGTTCTTGTATTTTCTTTCTACATTTTATTTTCTATCGTTCTGACATGTTAAAATAAAGACCGAAAAAAAGAAAAAGTGTTTCGTTTCAATAAAAAGTATTTTCTGTAGGAAAATCGCGTAACTTTTTCAAAATATCCACAAAACAAATATTATTTTTTAATAATTAGCCTATAGAGTGAATTTTTTCAGTGATCTATCAAATTCCACATTTTTGAAACCACAGAAAGTGGTCAGGACAGTTGGTAATTTAAACAATAATTTTAAAATATTTTTCTCTCTATGTAATTAAATTTTTTAAAGTGGAAAATTTTATTTATATTATGTCTGTTGTCTTTTTAATCATGAGCAGTTTTTATATTTAATATGCAATTGATATTATAGTAAAAAAAAAAAAAAGTAAAACATAAAACAGGATTACTAAAGCGATAAATGCGTTTACTGCCACCTGGATACATCCAGAACCAAATGGCATGTTTATTACTTATAATATTAAAATATATGAAAGAACCACAGCCATATAATGTATTAAAAAAGAGAGTGAGAGAGAATAATAAAAAATAATATCGTTTGGGGGTATGCAGCTATATATTATACATACATAAATGGTCAATTTAACTTTCGATCGAGAGATATGGCGCCATAAAAAATCATCTTTTTTCAATAATTAAAAAAAAAAGATTATTCGTTTTTTTTTTCTTTATGAATATTAAATTATTGTATAACATCGATTTTTACGTAAAATTCAATTACCGGAAAATGCATACAAGTAACTTGTGATAGGCCCTATAACATAAAAAATAATCAAAACCTTAATTGAAAATTATCATAAAATAATTAATGAAGAAACTGATCAAACAGAAAACGACATTTGATCTAAAAATCATTTTGCATATGATAACTGCAAAACCATTACAGTCAAAGACATGATTCATTTGCCAGACGGATCGTCGAATAATAGACGATAAGACGAATCGTCCGATTATTCACCCAAGAAAAAGACGAGCTCATTTCTAGATGTGAGGTGGGAAGACGTTTGAGTGCCGATAAGACTAAATCAACCAGGCAGTTTGTCAGTGAGATTATAAACGATCCACGGTCCTGTATATTTTAAGTTTAAGTATTTATTGCCCAATTGCACCGTTTGGCATTTAAGCCTCTCTTAACTAAGTGTATTAAGAGAATCTTAAATAGCTTGCACGTTTGTACCGCAATATTTTAACCATGGAATAGTAAAGGACTTTATAAATGTGAAACATGGCAACATTGCATCTTAGGGCGGCGACATACTATCCTGTTTTGCGGGAAGCCGCTGAACGGGATACGTTTTTGAGGGATGAAGCCGAGCAGTCATATTATCCTCCGCTGCGGCATGAATGACAAATAATTGGACTGCAGAGTTGTTTTGATGTACAATGTTACCCAAAATTAAATATGTTTGTGCTCTTGAAGCTTGTGGTATGTTGACACCGAGGCATAGGCGTTATTGGGTGCATCCTTTTCATTGTGTAAATGATGGTTTTGAACGGTTCAACTCTATTCAAATATAAGACAATACCTCGACAAATTGTTTGAGTTCGGATGTCTGTTAAATCGTTTGATGAACTGTTGCAAGGACTAGTTCTGTACTTCGAAAATCGTGCTGCAGAACAGGACAGTCGCTTCCACTAGACTAAATGTGCTCAGGCCCACGTGTCGTTGTCCCGTTGTCCCGTTTAGCGGCAACACCATCCTGCTGGTTGCCGCAAGATGCCGCTCTGCAAGACAGTATGACCGCGCCCACAACAGACAATGGATCCTCACCATCCCGCTAAATGGGAGGCGTTTAGTGAGACGACTAAACAGGATAGTATGTCGCCGGCCTTAGTTAACTTGACCAATTTTGTCTATTATTATTTTGGAAAGTTTCAGCCTTCAGAAAACACTTTGGGTTATGATATTTTTTGACAGGTTTGAACTAGCGCTGACTGCACGGGCCCCAAATTTCGCTGTCTGTGAGATTCCTATTTTATATTCTTTTTGCTCGTTGTCTACAAATTTTAAACTTTCAGAAAACAGTTTAGAGATGCTAACAAGTATTACACCTTTACGCGCCAAAGGCCCCGGTACTGGAAGAGTATCTTTCCATTACTAAAATGGAACCTATTCTGAAAACTCTTGCCCATTTTCGTCGTCAGCTCTTGGTCTATTAAGGACTGAAGATAGGCAAAATAAATTTCGTCCGAAACATCTCCTTCGGCATTTGTCCAAAAACTCTTTTTGCTCCTCCTAATTTCTAACCTCAACAGCCAACTCCTCTCCAAATTATAAATTTAATAAAGTTATTTTAATTTTAATTAATCAATTATTTTAGCATATTGGATATTTTTATTGGCTATATTCCGGCATATTTCCCCCAATATACACCCTAATAGAAAGAATTTTTAATTTAAATACCAGAATAGACTGATTTGTTATCAGTATTATTATTATATTTATAATAATTATTATGCATCATATGGTATTTATTTTTAATAAATCTCTTTTGATTTAATTAATAATTTTCCCAATGTTTATGTTGTCATTACTATTCAATGTTATTTAATGTTTAATTATTACTGCCCAAACATTTATTTTGTTGTTATAAATTTTTAACTCAAACATAAAATAAAATATTTATTATAAATGGTGATTAATATTAATAAATAAAATGGACTTGGTTTATTGAAAATTAAACTCAATGACCATGTTGATGATTAATTTGTGATTTCTTAACATATCAGAAAATTTGATTGAATAGTGCAGCGCACACACAGCAGATTCCTTTTAGCTCCATCACATTTTAAATATCAACTTGGAAACTAGAATAATATTCTATCCGTTACAGAAATTTGTTGCTCGAAAATAGGCAACTCAAGAGTACTTCGATGCACTGACATCAACAAATGAAGCCTGCGTGGTTCATTCTAGAATATCTCTGGGGCATTTAATCGTAAAATCTATTAATAATTTAGTTTGTGAGAATGCCAGGTAATAATATAAGTGTAAGTGAACATGTAAGAGTTTTTAAAGCATAAATAATTTTGCAGCCTCCCTTTGTCCTTTTAATGTTCTCAGGGTTCACTAATAATAATAGACTTAACAAAAGGGATTTCCTGGTAGAATTTAAATGAAATTAGAGTACGCTCTTGTTTGTCGTGTACAAAAAAAAAAAAAAAAAAAAAATAATGAGTCGAGCGAGATTCGCTCTAAAAAAAGCACATACACACAGATTAAAATGAATGGGTTGCCAAATCCTCTGATTTAAATTTATTACAAACATATCTAGTTAAATGTTCCAGAATGGGAGATTTAGAATAGACAAAGAGAAAAGAAAGGTAGGAAAGGTTTATCTAATGGAAGAGCCGATTTAAAAACCTATACTTCTAGTTTATTATAATACTGTAGTGGCGCAACCAGGGAGGAGGGGTTGGGGATTCAAACCCTTCCAGGAGAAAGAAAAATTAGTCTCATCAGAGATATAAATTATTGTCTAGATCTAAAATAGTAAGGGTTGCTTCTATTAGAAACATTATAATTAGATGAAATTAATCAAAAATATTAGGGGATATTTTTTTAGATGCCTTTTTAAAAATAACTATGGTGCTATGGGAAACTAAATATATGTCGACACAAAAAATCTGGTGTCAAGCACGGTGCACAACTTTCTCTAACTGAATGGTAAAAGAAAGTCCTGTGCTGTGTGCCATCACACCAGATTATCATCTTCAAAAGCAATACAAAACTAATACAACTTTGAGAACATTTTCAGAAAATCGAAAAAACTAAAAAAGTACTAATACTCAATACTCTTTGGCCGATTTTATTTAAAATCCTCGCGATGCCTTCAAAATGGATACTTAGCATTAGTATAAAATTTGCATATTAAGAGATTTTTTATTTTTGTGCTATTTAATTAACGCACGTTTTTTGATATTTCAATTGAAATTCAAAAAATTTATTTTGTGAAAAAAATCTTAAATTCTCTGAAGAACTATTCCAGTTAAAATTGAAAAGAGATGATTCCCTTTTAGCTTTTTCACAATAAATTTAATAAATTTCAAGTTAAATAACTAAATATGTGGGTTAATAAAATAACTCAAAATTCAAAAATCTCTCGACGCTCAAATTTTATTTTTAAGCTAAGAATCCATTTCGTAG
The DNA here is from genome assembly GCA_023213315.1 of Euborellia annulipes. Classification (NCBI taxonomy): domain Eukaryota; kingdom Metazoa; phylum Arthropoda; class Insecta; order Dermaptera; family Anisolabididae; genus Euborellia; species Euborellia annulipes. Next base: position 76,924 of record JAKCPI010020890.1, read on the forward strand.
ACCTCTCGAAGATTTTAAATAAAATCGGTCAAATATATTACTGATGTTTTTTTATTTTCTCAAAATTAAGCTCTATTGATTTTTCATCTCTGATAATAAATGATATTAATACTGAATGGAATGATATTGGAATTAGAGGTATGCAAGAATAATTATTGCTTTTTAGAATTTATTTTAAATGGAAATAGTAGTAGGGGGTGTTTACTGTTTATTTTATTTGCAATAAAAAATAAGCTAAATATTTGAATTTTCGAGTAAATATAAATGAATTATATAAAATGTTAAACAACAGTGGAATGTGGAGTTTTAGGCGTGTCTTATTTATATCTATACAAAAGTTCACTTCTTTCGTTTAAAATTTGAAATTCATTATCTTTTATTGGATATATTAAAGATTGTTTTTAAATGGTCAAATAAATTTGGAATCTTTACGGTCGCTCGGATAATCAAAGATAAATAAAAAAAAAAAAAAAACATGGATCCCAGTGCTCAGATAATTGAGTTTCTATGTGTATGTTTTTCTTTATAAGTTTGAATAGCCTATATGGTCTTTTGAAAAATGAATTTTACCTTTCATTTAAAAAGGTTCCATCCCTGACCTACTAGCCAATATAACCAATTTTTAACAACTTGCCCCAAGTCCAGAGAAGTTAAAAAAATTTTGTTTCAAAGGTAACGAGTTGCCAGCATTTTAAATAAAGGCCTTTTTTCTACTTTTATTTCTAAATTTCCTTTCTTGTTGATTTTATTCACCCTTATGTTAATATAATTCAACACCTTAGCTATAAATGAGCCATTCTGTCAAGTACTAAAAGCTTATCCCCTAAGTGGAGTTTTTTCTAGTATGATATTTGTCCCACCTTTCCAAAGAGGGAAAAAATTAATTGCAATAAAGTAGATTCGCGTTTTAGAATTTATTAAGGTGTAAACTTTAATGTATTGAATGTTGAGTTTCAATGAAAAGCTTTCTATTGGGGAATGCTAATAAGGACCTTTATTTAGATATTGGCTCCTGAGGCAAGCCTTAGAAAAGCTTGTAAGCATTGTACTGGTATTCATACCAACTAGCAGGTGAGCTTTCGTCCTTTCTTTGGCTTTCTCTCTTTTATTATTAAATGTGGTTTTTCAATTAATCAAAAAAAAAAAAAAAAAAAAAATTTAATAAAATCTACTTTTCTCTTAAAAAGAAAAACTTTTATGTTTTTAAACAATAATTAGATAAAAATTTTCCAGAGAGATTTCATTTTACTTTGAAGTCAAAAAAAAAATTATTCGCTTTTTATATTCTATTTCAATGAATTTCATTTGTGTTTAGAAAAGTTTGACGACCAGAGCTCTAAAAATGAATTGAGAACCAGGTTTTGTTCTTAGGAAAATTAAAAAAAAAAAAATCGAAATTACTTTATTTAATTCCATAGACGGGAAAAAGTAATCAATGGCAAGGCAAAACAAATTTTTTTTTTTTATTATTAAATTTGGGAATGGAACCTGGGATCTCCAGCCTAGCCGGACTGTTAGGAGCTCGATCGAAGTTTTTGAATATTACTATTATATTACTTCAGTGGCGGCGCGTCCACTAGGCAAACTAGGCGGCCGCCTAGGGCGGCAACCTGGAGAGGGCGGCAAAAAGGGAAAAATAAAAAAAATTTTGGTTCCGCAAGCGGCACCCGAAAAAATTTTGTTTTCGCGGG
>JAKCPI010020891.1:0-21445 GCA_023213315.1 Euborellia annulipes
TAGAGTCATTTTGGATCAATCATATTTTTAGTTTTATTTTAAATATGAAAATATAAAACGCCTAAAAGTTAGACTATCCAAAGAGAAATAAAGCTTTATAATGTACAATGGTTGCATATCTTCAGGGAGAAAAACAAAAAAATACAAGAAAAAAATTGCATTAGTTATATTTAGTTTCTCAAGATTTTTTTTCACACTGATTGCTATCGTTTTGACTATGGCATTTTTTTATACCTCTTCCAAGACAGAGATACCCGATTTTTCAATATTAACGATAATAATGAAAACTCTACTTAACGGGAGGTTATTTAAATTTCCCGTGTCGAGCAATCAGTTCAATTCAAGTATGATACACAAGGATTTTGTTTCAATGATTTATTTATTTATTTATTTAACATTAATAACACTTTATACGTATTTCGACACCACATATATTGATAATCATTGGAAGTGAATGCTTACTCGGTATGTAATCAGTATGTAATTCCTCACTTATATGTGTAACTCCTTCACTTCCGATGATGACCCACGAGAAAAAATACAGCAATTAAAAAAAACAATTAATTCAAAAGTATTTATCATTACTATATATAAAGTGCTAGCCGCTGACTTCCTGTTCCTGTGTGTATGTGCCTATCAGGGCGCTGATTGGCCAGAATAAAAAGCAGTTGAGTTAAGGGGGAAATTTAAAAACTAACTTGTAAGTCAGAGAGGGAAATTTAAAATTTCCAAACCCCCTGAGCAAGAATAAATTTGAGTGACCCCCTGGCAAGTGGAAAAGCCCTTCGAAGGCGGACTTTTCAACTTGTTGATATTGTTGATGGTTATATTTCATTAAACCCGTTTCGCCCGGGTTTGGCGCAGCAGGCAGGCACGCCTACCTCCTATACCAAACGTCGCGGGTTCGGACCCAGGCAGTCCGATGATCTTACTTAAGCCATTTGGATACCAGATGGCTTAAATAGAAAATGCCTGAACCCCAATAGATATATTCTCACAACGGTTATCGTCAGTCTTAAATGGCCTAAGTTGCCGAAAAGACTGTGTGAATGTGTGTGAATGAGAAAAAGTGTGAATGTTTAAAAAAAAAAAAAAAAAAAACCTGTTTCCTCAAAAGTGGGTTTCATTTCGTGGAGCCTAACTCCCTGGCTGCCCACTCCTTTAGCATCTTATTGTTCAAAAATATTTTAAATTTGTAGCCCTAAAGGTCCCACATTATGCACGATCAACAAACTTTAAAAATGTGCGTTAATAAGCCCACAACCTTCCGTTCACGCACTATTGGCCTATCCGGTATAACAGATAATTTATAAAAAAAATTCTTAAAATTAAATCCTCTCCCTTAAGGTGCGCGTCTAGAAAAGTCGTTAGTTTTCCCCAATAGGGATACAAGGAATTTATTTCATTTCATTTGAAAGATTCCAGCTAATTAATTAAGGGCAAAAAATTAATTATTTTTTAACACAATGATTACTAATTTAATTATCTATAAGATATAGAGCGAATTTTTTAAAAATATTTTTTATTTAATGCAATTAATCTAAAAAAAAATTTTATTTTTTCGAAAATCAAAAAAAAACGGGCTTCTATAAGTTGTAGATATTTTAAATAGCTTTAATTTAAAAAAGATTTGAGGTCGACAGCTTCAAAATTGTGGCCGCTGGAACCTCCCAAAATTAGCTCCCCGAGACGCGCACCTTAATTCTGGCTACGTTACTGCCAATCTGTACAGTACACCTTCCATTTTTTTGATGTATTCTAAGCCAACAATTCCTTAAGCGTGGAGATTTTATTTAAATATTTTAGAAATACGAGCTCGATTATAATTACTCTTCCCGATTGTTGTCTGCTTAAAAAGATTCCTAAGACTAACCAAGTATCATTTTCTTTAATTCGATAATCATGTAGGATTAATTTTTTTTTCATTTTTTTTTCTATAAACAAACATTTGTTTCGTAGAAGAGTTAATGATGAAAGAAAGAAACCCTCAAATAGCTCCAACTGATGACATAAAACTAAAGAAGAAAAGAGAGAATACATAATTAAAAACTAGAATTAATATTGTCTTTGTATATGATACCAAATGGCGGTGTTTTTTTGTTTTAGCACACGAGAGAGACCTGCGATTTATAAATAAACAGAACGCAGATTTTTCTCAGCTGGGGCAATCTGCTTTTTTCTTCATATAATTTTTATTGTATGTTTTTTTTTGTATGTGTGTGTAAGGAAAGAAATAACGTCTGTCTGTCTGTCCTGAATGAACGATCCTCAGTCAGACCTCAGGAGAGTTTGAATTAATAAATGCCTGGCGAACTTATTCTAAGATCAGAGAAGTAGAAGGGGAAAGTGTAAAAAAAAAATTTGCCATTCATCAGAAAACGAAATGCAACTCTATTTATTTAAAAAAAAAAAAATAAAAAAAAAAATATTTTTTCTCACTCTAATAATGAATTATAATAATATACACACACACATATGGCTTATGTTTTGAAACAAAATGTACTAAGCAATTAAAAAAATTGTTACTTTGTGTAGATTTATATATTTACGATGTTGATAGATCTTTCATTATTTTTTCTATCTTAAAAAAAAAAATTTTTTACCAAATGGGGTGGACAAATTAATTATTTTTTTTTAATTTGCGGAGGGGGATTTTGTTGTTGTGTGGTGGTGGGGTGGAACAAAGAATTAATTTAATCAATGTTTTTTTATGTGGGGTGTTTGTATTTTTGGCGGCTTTTTTCTTTGTTGAGGAATTCTCCCCATCTTCCGGCCTCACATTATTTAATATATGACTACGTTTCATTTAAATCAAAATCTTTTTCTTTTTTAATTTTTTATATTTAAAATCGATTTTTTTTATATAAATAGAATGTTTTTTTTTTTTTTTTATAAATTAAAATGTTTAAATTATATTATATTATCATTTCCTTTTATTTTCTTTATTTATAACAATCAAAAATTATAATTATAAAAAATAAATATAAACAGATAAACATATTCTTTTTTTTAAATAAGATATAACTACATCTTCTTCTTGAAACCTCTCTTTTATTTTTTTTTTTACTTTTTTTCACATTTTATTTTCCAAACATACTTATTCCCAATATACCAAATTAAAAAAATAAAAAAAAAAAATAAAAGGATATAATTGATAAATATGATAAAAATATTTAAAAATATTAAAATTATTTTATATTATTATATAATTATTTTATCATTTATAAAAAAACTATATATTTTTTTATATATATTGATATTTAAAAAATTAAAATATTAAAAGAAAAAAGAACTTTTTTTTTTTAAATCTTTAAAACATTAAAATGGGGAGGGTCCCCAAAAAGGGAAATCACGGAAAACAACAGACGAAAAAACATACAAAAAAAACAAATAAAACCTATTTTTTATTCATTTTTTTTTTCTTTCATCCTACACCCTAAAAAAAATTCAAATTAATTTATAACGTTTCTGGAGGACTTTATCTCTCTTTGAAAACTCGCCCTTTAAAAATACAAATCACTGAACTTAAAAAACAATCATTTTGGCTTTTCAAAAATATAGAATAATTTAGGATATTAAAAAAAACCAATTAAATTTTTTATTTTTATTTTACATCTGTCTTATGGAAACGAGTTGCGCTAATTTAGTTTAGCTTTAGGGTTTAGAATCGTTATTTTTTTGTTACCTTCGGTTATTGAAATTTGTGTTCTGTGCTTGTCCTATCAGATTTTTTATATCAACACATATTATCTTTCCTATGAAGTTCAAGAGTAAAGTGTGCTTCAAACAATTTCAGGGCAAAATAAGAATATACATTTTAAAGAGAATTTTAAAAAAAATTTTCCGATTTTGTCAAAATTGGCTTGATTTATTATGATTAAAAGTCATAAATCATTTATTTTTTAGATGCTCTTTAAAATGTGTATTCTCATTTTGCCATAGAAATTGTTTGAAGCACACTTTACTCTTGAACTTCAGTAAAGTTACTAGGACTCTTGGCTGTTTTTGTTCCTTGTTTCGTGCCTAATAATTTTTTCCGATTTTTTTCAAAAAAAAGGTGCGGCCCCTCGGGGGTGTCTAACTTAAATATAAAATTTCAACCTCCTAGCTCTATTAGTTCTTGAGATATTTTGTTCACAGACGTGTGTCTTTGCGGGACCCACTTTTTTGAACTTAGGGGATGAAATTCATCAAAATCTCGACATCGAATTTTTGACATGGATCCATTAGTTCCTCTTCATATATATAATATAGGCTATAATGTAAGAGAAAGTAAAAATGCACGCACATCCTAGTTACTAATAGTCGCTATTAGACCCTAGTCATACAGGGAGAGGAGGTATTTGGGGCACAAGTTAATGTTATAAAAAATTATTCTATCCTAAAAACTAGGAACCGACCGAATATTCGGTTTCGGCCGAAAATCCTGGTTTCGGCCAGAAAGTAGCCGAAACCTGAGTCTGAAAAGATGGGATGAGACTCGTATGCAAAAAAAAGATCAAATGATTTGCAAAAGCAGAAAAGGTGCGGAAAAAAATTTAATCTAAAAAAGTCCCTAAAAAAAGGTAAAATGATTTTCACGGGAGGAGAAAAAATTTTCCGCAGGGCGGAAAAAATTTCAAAGAAAAAGATGTGCAATGATCTGATTTTTTATAGGAAATACAAGTTTCTGTTTCGGTTACGGTTTCGGCCGAAACTAAGATTGAGGCCGAAATTCGGCTGAAAATCTTGTTTCGGTCGGACCCTACTTTTTAGTTACTTCTGCCGCATGAGTGTGTGCATTTGCAAAGCTATTTGTGTAAGGCAGGGTAGGAAAAGGTAGCGAAAAGAGTGGTTCAATTCCTGTGGGTTTAATATGGCCTATTAACCGGTTCCCTACAGTCTAGCAAAAATATTTCTAGTAGGTCTTATTATTTATTCAGTCACTAAATCATTTTACTTTTTTTTTTTTTTTTTTTTTTTAATAAAAATATTTGAAAATTGAAGTTTTGATGATGATGATGTTTAAATAAACAAACGAATTCAGGAGGCCACGTTGGATTTGTTTCTGATTCTCAACATCAACATCCCCCATCCCTTCCAGTTTATATTAACATGAGTGAGTTTTCATGGGGCCGCCTCAAGAGAAAAAGAGAGGAGATAATCCCCGGTTTCTTCCAGATGTCTTTAATGGACATAACTAAATTAAATTCTTTTCAATGGTTCATAAAAACATGGGTAAGGGTAGATGGATGTCAATCGAAGTTAATATGTCATTTAAGTAAGCATGGGTGTGCGGTAAAAGTTGCTAAGGACCCTCGTTTCCACCCCCTAAAGGGTGAAATAGGGTTCAAAGATCTTGTCAAAAAACGAGGCAAAAAAATGGTCTAGAGTCGTTCTCATTCGGCGAAGCTATCCACGTCTCTGGATGGGAATTGCTGCTCTGCACGAAATCCTTCTATCAAATGTTGTTAAAAAGCGAGCAAGAGCAAATGATGAATGACGAAGAAGATTATGCATAAATCCAAGAAAGAAGGGGGAAGAGCCAAGCAAAGCATAGCACCCTGTGGGAAACAGATCGGGTTTCCAAACCAGGGCACCCAAATGGGTTTATAAAAAAAAATTCATAATTTATTTATTATTGATATTTATTAGCTAAAACTAACATTCAAAATCTCCAAATGTGATGATTTTTAATTCCATTAAAAAAATAAATAAATGTAGCTTCAAAGGAAAATAAGGTGAGATGCGAAGGAAAGCAGCCAATAAATTAAACTCCTTTTAATAAGACGTTTCGACCAAATTTATTGAACCTTCTTCTTTCTCTTGTTTAAGTATTTTGAATATAGAGTTGTCAAATATGGATTGTCCATAAGCAAATCATAGGAAATTTTTGCCGCCCTGCGCTTAATTGTTCCCTCTTTCGTTAAAATCATTTTAGCTTTTTTTTTTTTTTTTTTTAGAGAAACTACACTTTTCCCGCCATGCGGAAAAATTTTCTTACTTCCCATTTAAATCATTTTTCCTGAGATACGAAATTTTTGTTGCGTTGTCCGAAATTTTTTCTCTTCCCGTGAAAATTTTTTTCACCGCGTGGTTTGCGGGGATGTTCGTTACGCCACTGTTTCAAAGGAAGGAAGGGTTTTGGTAACTAAAAATTACTTCTAAAAAAAATCCCAGGGCTGCACCTGATCAATATTTTTGAAAAATTCACTACCGGAAATAAATTTAAGGAAAAATATTGCGATCGCAATAAATCTCTATTTAAGAATTTCAACCAGAAAATAGCAAGTTTTGCAATATAGTTGCCTATTTTTTTATTCATAGAGAAAAATACAGTAGAAAAAAAATTAAAATTTTTGCTTGTATTCATTCTCATAATTAATTAGGTCTATTAAAATGAAAATATTTTTATTACTTACTCTGCTTCAAATGGTAAAAGTTATCCTTTATGCTTACACGGTGGAAACTAAATATATGTCGACACGAAAAACACAGAACACAACTTTCGATTACCGATTTTCTCTTGAAATTGTGTGCTGTGCGACAGTCACACCAGATTTTTAAATTAAATATATGCTAATATATAAATCCTTTGACAAATTTAAAGAGAAGAATAGAGCAGGACCGTAGCCAGAAAACTTTTTCTAGGTGGGGGGTTCAAATAATCCGTAATCTCCCTTCTCAAATTAATAAATTTTAAAGAAAATAAAATATTTTTTTGATAATTTCTAACAGTATTTAAAATTTGCATAGCATGTTTCTCTCTAAATATTTCTCTTTTTTTTACAATAAAGCCCTAATACAGAGAGCTAAAATATTTTGGATACCAATGCCTTAAATAAGAATGTCTGGACCCCAATATATATATTCATAATAATGGTTATCGTATAAAGTCTTTTTTGGCCTAAGTTGGCGTTTGTAAATTTTTTTGTCAATCAGGGGCGCACTCAAACGGGGGCCAGTCTTTTGGGCGACTCGGCCACCCGATAAGATATTTACAATATCCGTTATTAAAACTAGTAATCTAAAGAAATTATGAGGTCCGGGCATTCTTATTTCAATTGAATTTGTCAATCAATCAATTTAAATAAATAGGACAAGGGGTCTAAATGGCCATAGATGCCCACAAAGTCCTTGAATAAGAAGTTAACACAAAAATCTAAACCGCCCCCCCCGAGGGCGTATAAAGTCTTGTATGGCCTAAGTTGGCGTGTATCTGTGTGTGAATGGGAAAAAAGGAAACAAACCTCTATTTGTTAAGTTATATTCTTTGAGTTAATTTCATATAGCCTAACAGTCAGTGAAGCTTTTCTTCTCTTTGTCAGTGTCTAATTTATAGGTTAACTGAAACGTTTTTATCTTAATTGGTGAGTTATTTTTTAAATTTATTAAATATAATAGGAAAACCTTTTCAAATTGGTTTAATACTTTTTTTTTAATTAAAAAACATACTAACACTGTTCGCCCACCAACAAAAAAAAAACATAAAAATTGTTAAATTTTGAATAAAAACTCAATTTCTAATTGATTTTATTACTAATATGTTTAATTTATTTCGTAGTAGAGTTTATGGAAAAATCTTTAAATGATGTTTTACTCATTAATTAACTGGAATATTATATTATTTTTGGGGAAGACTCACCTCTCACCTTTTTAATTAATTAATGTTTTTTTTAAAAACATAATATTGATTAAGTATGCAATTGGTTCGTCTGAAAATTCAATTTAAAACAAAATAGAAAATAATCCAGCATATTGGTCTCTGCCTCTCTCTCTCTCTCTGTTCTTTCTTATTACTTTTCTTTGCTCATTTGTATGAAAATGCATTTAGAACCATAACTTTATTCAAATATTAGATAAAAATTATAAATTTTGACCCGGGGCCATTCGATCTGTTTGAGATGAAGGCTAAAAATAACATTAATATTTAGCCTACTTTAATATTGCATTTCAATTTATAAAAATTTTGAAATAAAAAATGTATTTTATCTAAGACCCAACTTATAATTCAAAAGACGCCGGTGCCGACATGTGATAAAATTTCAGTTAATAGGTTTTTTAGGTTTTCGAAATTTTTATAGCGAGCCCTTGAATTTTATGAGACTCCTGTGTTTTTTTTTTATTTCAAAGTTACGACAAAGTAGTTTCTTTCTCAAGATAAAAAAAAATAGTTGTCTTTACAAATAGCCGCACTCCTGTAACTTGTCTAAAAAATCTAGAATTACCTATATCTTATAATTTTGCATAGGGTTAGAAAATTTAAGCTAGATTATTCATTGTATACATATCTAACACATATCCTTTTAATATTTTGCAATTTTGTCTTTGAAGTAGCGTGTTAAATCCTCTTGTGGGACATGAACTTAGATTAAGGGCCTATATTAGGTTTCTATGGGGAGAATAAAAAAAAATATATCTATTATATAGAAAGTTTGGGAAAAAAATTTATAAATTCATTGTTCTTTAAAATATTCATTTTAATAATTTATTAATTTCCCGAATATATAATATAATATATTATATATATATAATATTTACATAATTATTGTTCCAAAAATTATGAAATTTTTAATTGACAATACTGATTATAAATTAATGTATATGAATACAATTATAGAAATATAACTTAACAATTAGAAAATATCAGCACGTTTTTAGTATGATTTGTTAAAAAATACATCTATGTACACAAAATAAAATAAAAAAATAACGAAAATGATTTTAAAAAAAAATGGTGGGTAGCAGAGAAGGAACAGTTCTTCGTTAGTTTCGAGTCATAATCACATAAGATCTAGAGTTTTATTTATTTTTCACTAGGCTATTATAACATAATGCTTCTTTCTTTAAACAGAAGTATAGCATTAAATTTATGGCAACCCCTTTAATTAAATATGCATATATATTAATATATATATAAACATATTAATATATTAAATAGCTGGCAGTATAATTTATTTATATATAATTCACAGATAAACCTGTCATGGATTTGGACGGCTCTATGAATTCATTATTTTATAATATTAATTATTTACAATAATACTATAAACAAGGGGGGGCTTAGCGTCAGCGCTTACAAATTTTATTATTCAGAAATATTTCAATATCTTTAATATATTAATATATTATATAAATAAAGCTTTTTCTAAATAAAAAAAAAAAATAACTCAATAAAACATTCACAAATAGGTCTTTGAAATTTCAAGTTACAATTTCTTTTTATTTCTTACTCTCAATTATTAATTAAACATAAAGTTTAATTTTAGAGCAAGAAAAAAATAAAAGAAATATTTATATATATTCAGTAAAGTGCCAAAATGCAAAAGGGAGGGGGCATAAATATGGACTAAGAACAGGGAAGTGGAAGGGCAGAATCGCGATCCTTTTGGATTTAAATCCAGGCTTTTCACATCTAGATCAAAATCCTTTTTTGAAAAGGATCTTGGAGCTTGATCGAAATCATATTTATAATTCGGCAATTTTATTAGAAACTGGATCAGATTTCCGGATTCGGCCGATCGAAACAGAGATTCTTTTTCTAAATCGGATCGGATCGGATCCCCCGAGCTTGTCAGATCTCCGGATCGGATCGCTTATTCTTTTGCAACATACGAATCTGATCGCTAATCCTTTTTAAAGGATTTTGCCCATCCTTGGCTAAGAAATACATTCATGTATTTAGAAAAAGAAAAAGTGCAGCTATGGTTTTTTCATTTATTTATAAACCCTTTCCACTCAGTGGCGAGTCCAGAGGTGTTTCGCGGGGGGGATCTGGTGTGACTGGTCACACAGCACACTATTTTTTCTTAATTTCGGTAATTTAAAGGCGCATTCTGTACTTGTTTGCCAGAATATAAATACAAATCAAATTTTTAAGTATTAATTTTTAAAATTTTACATTAAAAATACATTTTTTTTTTGAAAAAAAAGTATTTTTTTCAAATCTAAGGGGGGTAATTACCCCCTTTTTGTATCCGCCCTTGTTTCCACTTGACCTATGACTCATAGGTAGGGCATTAGCTTCTGGTGTCAAAGGTAGAGGGTTCACATCCCATCCGAGGCGAAAAAATTTATTTCAAATGAATTGGACACCAATCAATTGAAATATAATAAATAGCTACGGGGTCAGATGCAGAAAAAGACCTTAAGAAAAATTTAATAACCTTTGCTATCGTTTTGGTCCCGATTCGGACCAAGTTTAGAGCTATACACACAGATTAAATCAACAGAAATGAACAAAACTGTAAAAATCAGATTACATTTAGTAAGGATATATTTATAAATAAAAAATATTAGCTGCACTGTTTCTTTTCTTATGTACATTTTGTAATATATATATAAACAGCTATAAATCAACCTTCAACTATAATTACATATATTATGAGCAGGTTTGCAAATTATTTGGCACGTCTCGAATATATAAAATATTATTTAAGAATCAAAATTGCAATAATAGTTACGACGATGTCATTGTAATTAATGATAATCGGAGATAAAATCTCTTTTTACCAAATCTACAAGCATAAATTTTTTTAAGCTTATTTTATTTAATTATTATATAATTTATATTCATCTCAAAAATATAAATTGATAAAAAGTTTGGATATCAAATTATTTATCCAAAAAGATAACTTATTAGAGATTATCTTTATCAATAATATAAATAGTGAATTAAAAATGCATTTGTATCGTGTATATTTATATATCCATTTGTAAAAAACATAACTTATAACAAAATTTTTGTATTGATTGTTAATATATTAGACCTTTCTCCAACTTCAGAGACTATGAGGATCCAAATCATATATTTTTAAGTTTATTTTTTTTTTTTAAATAAATAAATAAATATACTAACATAAATATAATTTTAATTTGATTTGTTATAAAAATTGTCTCTTAATCTTTAGTTGGTCCAAAAAAATGAAAAATGATCGAAGTGAAAAATATGATAAATATATAGGCCTATATTATTAATAATAATAATACTATTTATGAAATTTTTTAGTGTGAATCATTAATCATATTCATGGTCCTCTATTTGTATTAGCTATTGAGCAGGAACATTCAGCTCTTCGCTTAAATCATTATCCCATAGATTTGTTTTTTTTTTCTTAGTTTCTTTTTATTTATTTATTTTTTTTTATATTAATCGTTGACTTTATTGGAAATTAAATATTTAAAACTAATCAGACTTTATAAGAATATCTATGAAATAACGAATGTTAGTCAAATGGCGAATGACCCTGTTTATTTTCTGCTTAAAGTGAGAAAAAAAAAAAATAATTTTCCAGAAAAATGAACAAAAAGAACATGGGTCCAGCATGTCCACGTAATAAAAATAAATAAACATGAAGAGAAGAAAATTATCTTTTTTTTATCAACTTGAAGCTTCTTGTGAAATTGAGATCTTTATAAAAATCATGAAGAAAAAAATTTGTTCTTGTGCCTATTATATTATGAACACACTATTTCTATTCGGCTGATGTTGCTTTGGATCTCATAGACTCTGAAGACGTGACATCTCTCTTGATTAAAGCACTTGGATACTGACATTAATTAAAATAATAAGAGAGCATATTATTATTATTAAAAATGATTAAAACGAATGGCAGTGTTGGTTCGAGTAATTCACGTCCACACGAGCGTTCATAACGCAAAGCAGCGAGAGCCAGAAGACTTTTTGGGACGTCTGGAGACTAGGATGAACGAGTTCTGAGCAAAAAAAAATGAAAGACTCGTCCTTTTTTTTATTTTAAAGGCTGTGAGGGCTCCGAACCCAGGCAAGAGGCTCTGGCCTTTGGTTAGAGTACCTGCAGACGAATACCGACTCCGGCTGGTACACATTGTCCACAGTAACCACCACATTTTCCTTGAATTATGATATCATTCTAGAAACAAAGAAATGGATTATTTTAATTACTCTGTTTTATTTAAGAAAACTATTCTCTTACCGGAGTGCGACTAATTGATTTAATTGCTTCCATGCCTTGAACTGTCCACTCAGTTTCTGGACTGACCCGAAATCCTGTTCCTTCAAGATTGATCTCAAATTGGCTTTGTGGACAACTTACTTTGGAGTAGCAATCGCCTGCCTCTCCATATGGTATAGGATTGCCTTTAATCTGCTTAGAGAATCTAAAATCTTGACCTAAAAAAGACGCATTCATTTTATAAGAATCTTGTTATCATTAATCAAAGTGGTTTTATTTTGATCAAAATTTAACCCCTTATATACTGTATTATCCCAACTAGCTACTTCTATTTGATTATGCTAGAAACCAGAAAAGTAGGTCACAGAAAGAGTTGTCAAAATGTTGTTTAATGGAATGCACTTTTGAAGTGAAACTTCTTTAGGCTGAACGCACACCAATTGAGCAAAACGCTCTTCGACAAAAGGTTTTGTCCAAGAGCAAAACGTTTTGCTCATTTGCAACGTACACCGATTAGGCAAAATGTTTTGGGATTCAGTAATTGGACAAAACAATGCCAACGCACAGCAATTAGACAAAAAGGCTCAATAATAATAATATCCTACTCATGGACGTAACTAGAGAATTTGGCTGGGGGGGGGGGGCATGGGACCAGCAATCCTCCGGGGGCCTGGAAAGCCCCATATTTTCTCAATTTTTCTTGGGGCATGGAGCTTTCTGGGGGGGGGAGGGGCAAGAACCTTCTGGGAGGAGCCATGCCCCCCCCCCCCCCGACACCCCTCTAGTTACGCGAAATATCCTATTTAAAAACGCTCAATGACAAAACATTTTGTTCATATGCTGATTCAGACGATCAATTTAAATTGATAAAACATTTTGTCTAATGCCAACGCACACCGATTAGGCAAAAACGTTTAATGACAAAATATTTTGTTCAATGATGTCGAATCATGCCGAATTTTTGTTTTGCCGAATTGGCGTGCGTTGACTCATAGAAAAGCATTGAAAAAACAGTTTTAGGCACGATTCGTCAAAAATGTTTTGTCATTGAGCGTTTTTGCTCAATTGGTGGTGTATTTGTAAAATTACAAATAAACCACAGCTAAACCGAAAGGACTGAAAAAGGCCGGCGCTGCATAATTCTGCACCTCTTCTGCTACACAGTTGACAGACAGGGGACAGTGAGCGTAAACCCAACACACTTAAACCAGTTGATAAATCCATAATTCAATACTGGTTGAAAATCATTTGAACAGATCTAACCAATTTTCTATCGTAAATGTGAATTTTGTGTAGTGAAGTGATTAAACACTGGCGCCGTCCTGATTATTTAAATTAATTTTAATGATAACTTACTATCAACACCAAGAGTAGTAAGATGAATTCGAATTTTATAAAATACAGTGAAACCAGAATATTTACTATCTTGTTGACAATCGCAACTCTCATTTCGTTCAGCTTTATAAGGGCAAGTTTCTGGTCTATTTAATCTGCAAATTTAATAAGTATTAATAAAATAATTTTTATTAATAAAGAAAAAATAATAATAATTACGTCTTATCATAGAATTCTGCATAATTTTTAGCTTTCAATGTGATATATTCAAGAGGTTTTTGTGAGTTCATATTATAACAATAAATATCAATTTGTTTTCCATGCACAATAAGAGTGTATTCGCCATCTTTTCTTGTTTTCATTCGGCGTCGTACTTCTTGACACGATCGGAAATTTGCAGGTCTATGAGTACCTAAAAAAAGAATATTAAATTTATAAAAAAAAAAAAATGTTTTCACCCTTCAAAAATACTTACATCGTCTATGGGTGTTGCATGGTTTTCTTATAGGAATTTTAAATGCATGCTCGCAAAATTTATCATCCACAATCTCTTTATCCTTAATCCTTTGACAATTGATTTCCCTTGTCTGGCGACCTCTTTTGCCACATTGATGGGAGCACTAAAAAAAAATGTCAACATGTCAATGATTTTGTTTTGAATCTTGTTTCTTCATTTTCTAGGCAAATGATTAATTAATCTTGATATTTACTGGTCCCCAGGGTTCCGGCACCCAATGGTAGTCTTTATCGTCTGGATGATCATCTGGATAACAGTCTCCACCACATTTTCTTTCCTGATCTTGTGGACGTTCTCCAGAGCAACGATACCATTCATTCTTTTGCAATCGTTCCGCCTTCTCATGGGTGAGTACTCGAGCACAATAGAACGAACGTGTCTTGACGCATCTCGATGAGCACTAAACAAAATTATATATATAAAAATAATTCATTATTTAAATCAACCAAATCAGTTTAATATAATGCACACAATGCATCAGAAACAAACCAGTTCCAGATAATAAATACACAAACACAAACAAATGTTAATTAGACCTTAGGATTAAATTAAAACAAATTCATCATCAAGCAAAAATAAAATTCTTTGTCCCCCCCCTCTCCTCTCTCACTCTTCAGCTGCTTCGTCTAATTAATATTTTCTTTTCATGCTTCTATTAATATAAACTTAATGTTTTTTGACATATTAATTCAATTTTTGATTAATTTACGTTTTGTTGGCTGACGTTGAGCTGCACCTGAGATTTAATGATGGACGAAATAATTACTAATAAAATTAGGGGGAAAGCTAATTTTATTTCCCTCTGGTTCCTTTAAATATACCGGTTTAAGTCATAATGCCACTATCATTAGAACAAAGTTATTAAATTTTCGACATTTCTTTATGGATCTTCTTAAGGTGCGCGTCTCGGGGTGCTAATTTTGGGAGATTCCAGCGGCCACAATTTTGAAGCTATCGACCTCAAATTTTTTTTAAATTAAAGCTATTTAAAATGTCTACAACTTATAGAAGCCCTTTTTTTGATTTTCGAAAAAATAAAATTTTTTTTTAGATTAATCGCATTAAATAAAAGATATTTTTAAAAAATTCGCTCTATAACTTATAGATAATTAAATTAGTAATCATTGTGTTAAAGAATAATTAATTTTTTACCCTTAATTAATTAGCTGGAAACTTTCAAATGAAATGGAATAAATCCCTTGTATTTCTATGGGAAAAAATAACGCCATCTCTTGCCGCCTGGAGTTACTCGGTAATCAATCGTCGTATAACGGCTTTTCTAGACGCGCACCTTAATCATTTTAGACTATATTTTATTTCTTCTTAAAATTGTTAGTGCCACTTTTAATTTCTATCATTTGCTTAATGTATGATCAATGGTATAAGTTCAGGTCACTATCAAAATATAGATTAATCAAATATGTATTATTGTTCAGCGGTGTAAAGTAGGTTTCTACCGCCCGGGGAAGATGCCAAATTTGACGCCCCTCTCTCCCTATAAAATAAGATATTATTATAAAGATAAAATTACTAAGCAGTAAATAAATTTTTTCTTCAAAATATACATTTCTTACAACTTGAGAACAAAATATAATAAAACATTTTTTGCAACCCATTGATATTAATTTAGAAGTAATTTGCCGCTCCTAACAAAGTTTTGCCTGGAACGGGCGCCCCCTTTCCACCCTCCCCCTATTGGTCCACTGGTATTCTATCAAAAAGAGCGTCTTATACATTCACGTATATTTAAATAAATCTTTCCTAATAATTATTTAATATAAACTTATTTAGAAAACAAATCCAAGTCCCCTAATTGAAAATAATGTCAACAATTCAAAAGGAATTAATAGTCAACTTAGCAATTTGTCTGACACCATGCATTTCCCTCTTTAGTGAGTGATTGTATTAAATTTCAACGGTAGAAAATTATTTTATCTTATTAGTAATAGTCTACATCCTTTAATTTTCATTCATTTAAGAAAATTAGAACCAAAATTTATTAAGCCCGAACATAAATTTTTTTTTATAATGTAAAAGTGTGATACATTTTAAAGCAGGCAGTGAATTAATCATAAAAATAAAACATATTAACAAAAGGACAAATAGATAGGAGAATGAGAAGGTGCAGCCAAAAATAAAAGCCTCCGATTTATTACAATTCAACGAGACGTTTCTGGTGAATTTTATTTACCCATTTTCAGTAATTCAAAATTGTTAAAGTCCCGGAGTTGGTCGATAGATTCTCACTTAATAAGTATGATGGGCCAACTCGCCAGCACATATGATACATAAATTTACATGTATCGAACAACTCCGGGACTTTAACAATTTTGAAAGACTGAAGATGGGTAAATAAAATTCACCCAAAACGTCTCGTTGAATTGTAATTAATCGGCTTTTATTTTTGGCTGCACCTCCTCCTTCTCCTATCTATAAAAAAAAAACAGCCACAAACTTCATTGATTTAAAAAGACAAATATTTACAAATAAAAAATAATCCAGATTGAAAACATGCCCTTTATATATTAATACATTTAAAGACTCACACAATTTAGATAACCAGTTGCTCTCATAAGTTAATATGGTGGCCTACTCTGCAGGAACTCAAGTTAAAGATTTTAATTTATTACAAGTGTGAATCCGGAATTATTATTATTAGTTAGTTAAAAGATAAAACCAAATAACAACAGAAATATATTACATATAGTTTACCTTCTAAATGAAAATCTTTATGAAATATATAGAGATCTATCTTATGTTTATTTAACCTCCCTATTGTCTTAAAATGCATTCATAATATAAAAATAGAGAAGAACAAGGAAAAGTTTGTTTAGTAAATGAAAATTGTAGGAATGACCCATGAAGTTAGAAATGAAAATAGGCAAGCCAAACGGAAGCGCAGAAGAGGGCCGCACTAAAGGGCCGTACCTCGGCCCAGGGCCCGGGCAGCCACACGTAAGGACACCGATTGCGGCGACATTCTCGTATGTCACGAGGTCGTTTGACATGATGACATCGCGAATTGTCGACAACCGCCTCGATGCCATCCGGCGAGAGTGAGACGCAAGCCAGCGCACGACGACGAACTCCTTGTCCGCAACTGCGAGAGCACTAAAAATCCCCGGCAACGGGGGGCCTTCAACCGTCACTTACTTGTCTCAAACCAGGAACAGGAACTCCCTCTCCGGACAGAATTGGCAAGAGTATGTGAAAGCTCGCGGATAAGGAAATTCTCACTTTGAAATTTTTTTTTTTTTAAAGCAAAACACTTAATAAAAGCATATGCATATGTTGGTATAAATAACATTTAGAAGTATTATACAAAAGTTGGAAGTGAGGAGTGAACACTTAATACAAAAATATCGTAGAAATTGGGGTTGATAAATAGAAAAATGATGACTCACCTGACTCCATGGGCCCCTTTTCCAAAAGAATCGTTTTTCTGGTTTATTTGGATAACCACATGAGCCAAAACATTCAATAACATCAGGTGGACGTTTATGAGTCCCGCAAAAATCATCTGACACGTGCTCATGTGTGTCTCCTGATATGCAATATACTTTTCTTTTTTTAAAACCTCTTCTCTGACAAGATGCCGAACACTAAAAAATATATTAAATAATAGAAATAACCATAAATGATGATTACATTTTTGAAAATTGAACCTTTTGCCAACGGCTAGTCCTCCAGGATGGACAAGGACCTTCATCACACGGCTCTTGAGTGGAGGGCTTAGCCGACATAGAGCATTGATTTGAAGGTCGACCTTCTTCATCTTGACATTCGACTATTCGATGACGGAATCCTTGATCGCAAGTACTAGAACACTAAAACAGTTTACAAATAAATTACAAAATGATTATTGAAATAAGTCTTTTAAATGACTTACGTGACCCCATTCGCCTGTCATCCAAATGGCTGTCTGCTCTTGTGATGTGGGCACTGCGTCTTTTGATTCTTGCTCTTCACAAGGAGCAAGCGTGCATGTTTCCCATATTTTGTGCGTCTTTCCCCTTTCGCAATTTGAATTAGTCACCACAATGCCTTTATACCAGCATTGAACTACTCGATGACGATAGCCTTTTCCACAGGTAACCGAGCACTATCTCGAAATAATAATAAAAAAAAGATAAAAAGATACCGTGTTAATTAAATAAAAAAAAAAAGAAACGCACCGGTTGCCAATCATGAACAACCCATCGGGGCTCTTCTAAATCATAGATTGAAATTCCATTGTTTTGATCACCATCAGGAGGCAAATTCCTATCATTATTGATCGCTCGTCTAGAATGAGGATCAGGGAGCCGAGGGATAGTGTTGTCATCAGTGTCTGGTGGAGGCGTAGTCAATCGCTGAACAAAATAAAATTAAAAATATGATTATCAACAGCTTAATAACAATTCAAATTTTTTGTTTTATTTTCTATATTTTTAAAATTAAATTTTTTGGTTTAAGAGATAAGATATACTGAAATTTGGATTAAAATTGATTTTAAGGTGCGCGTTTCGAGGTGCTGATTTTGAGAGGTTACAGGGGCGGTCTATATCTTATAGATAATTAAATCATCAATAGTAATCATTGTGTTAAAAAATAATTAATTTTTTGGACCTTTCAAATGAAATGGAATAAAACGCTTGATTCCCTATGGGAAGAACTAACGCCATCTCTTGCCGCCTAGAGTAACCAGCTTCTGAATCGGCTCTCAACGGTTTTTCGAGACGCGACACCTTAAGTGCGCGGGGGTCCCGAAGGGGTTTTGTTCTCCCCTTCCTAGAACCGGAATTATGTTTGGTTCTTTTTTTTCTCTTTAGTTTCCCCTTAATTATTTTTAGTAAAAAAATAATTTTTTTTTAAAAAAATTAATAATAAAATTATTTTCTTTTTATTCATAAACTTTTTTTTTTTTTTTTTCAAAAACAAAAAGAGGGCCTTTTTTTTTTATATATTTTTATATATTTTTTTTATAAAAAAAATTTGAGGATTTTCTAAATTGGGGGGGTGAAAACGGCACCTTAAGAGGTTTTGTTAAAAGTTCTCTTTGAATTACCGCACAGACAGGTCGCGAACAATTTCGCTCCATATCAGGTCTTTGTCCTAGATCACAATTGGAATCTGATACGATATGACCTTCAGCAGATCGGCATTCAATCTCTCTTCGTTCAATACCACGTCCACAACTTACAGAACACTGGAATTATAAAATAAAAATGTATTTACTAGTAGAAATAAATATTTATATTTTGGCTATGTCTAGTATCGAAACGCTGGGCGCTCAAGAACCCACAAAAAAATTACCTTAGTCCAAGGATGAGAGTACCAATCAAAGCAAGGAATAAAGCATTTCTCCACAACTTGTGGTTCTGGCGATGAACAATATTCTTTGGGCATAATTGTATGATCAATTTGACACCAAAAAGATTGGAGACGCGTGCCATGTCCACATGTCACAGAACACTAAAAACAAATATTCAGTTTATTATTTTCTTAAAAGACCTGCAGGGGGAGGTAAAATACCCACGGGGGTCCATTCCCCTCTAGCCCAAGTGGCACACGCCATCTCTTGGCATTCTCTTTTTGCATAACGTTCTTCACGTAGACATTCATCTTCGTTACGAAGTTCCCCGGCGTCATTGACGCATTTCGCCTCCCGAGTTTGCACTCCTAAACCGCAGGTTGTTGAACACTAAAAAGACAATAACAATTAGATTAGTTAGTAGACTAAATGTAAATATGAGAATTTTTATTTTCTCTTATAAAACACAGGGTAGCTACACAAATTAACCTAATAAAGATATTATTATGAACTTTTCTCTTTCCAATTTTGAAATTACAGCTCTCACCGTTCTTATCATTAATATAAAATTTCATTTTAGATTTAATTGTAGATAAATTGTAATAAATACTACATTTCAGTCACTCATTTTGTGGCGCAACAATCATTCGTGAATGTAGAATGAGTGGCCAAAACTTTGATTTTAATAATAATCCACAATTAAATCAAAAATGTAATTTACATGTTTATATTAATCATTATCAAATCTTCTTGATTAGTTGATAAAATCAAATATATTATCCACCTTGCCCCAGAGGCCATATTCCCAATGGGCAGGTTGACAAGATCCATAGCACTTCTGAAGTTTGTTAGGCCGAGGTAGATGTTGGCAGTATATATCATTCATAGGATTCATATCACTATTAAGGACTCGCATGCAGATGTATTGAACTTCCCGAGTGCCTACTCCGCAGTGAGCAGAACATGGCTTCTCCGACCAGAGCTGCCATCTGTGGACAAAACCAAAAACTCAAACTCATTCATTAAATGATCCATTTATTTAATGAATTTTCTTTGTTTTATTCCTACCTCAATTGACAGAATGTGTTACAAAGCTTGGTTAAGTTGTCTGGTAGATCCAAAATTCTACAATATTCGTTGGGAACGCTTTCTCTAGATTCTTTTTGAATACATTTTATATCTCTTTTTGATTCACCTGTTCAAAAAAAAAAAAAAAAATTTAGTAATTAAAAAATAAATTATCAACATTTTTTTTGTTTTACGCAAACATACACACTTTCGGCAACTCAGGCCATATAAGACTAAACAATACTCGCATAGCCATTTGGAATCCAAATGCCTTTAATAAAATCATCGGACTGCCTGAGATCCGAATCCGTGACCCTTGGTATAGAAGGCCAACACGCTAGCAACTACACCAAGGCCCGAGGGCTTATCTACATTTAGTTTAATGATTATTTTGAAAAAGGCTTCGATTATATTCAATGCACCAGGGGTGAACCCAGGATTTTGGAATGGGAGTATGTTGGAAAATCTGAAAATTTTGTAATTAAATTGGAGAGAAAGGCGAGAGGGGAAGGAGAGCTAAAATTTGCAGATTATGGAAGCGCTTCTGTGATGAATAATAACATCTATCCTTTATTTGATAATTTTAAATCATTGTTCTATCCTTTTTTTTGGCATAAACAAATATCTTCGATAATTTTTACTTTCTCTTACCTATGTATATATGTAATATATATATAGAGAGAGAAAGTATTGGTTCATGTCAAAAATTCGATGTCGAGATTTTGATGGATCTTCACGTTTTGAGGTCCCCTGAATCCAAAAAAAGTGGTTTTCGCGACATGGTCTGTCTGTCTGTCTGTCTGTGTGTGTGTGTCTGTGAACAAAATATCTCAAGAACGAAAAGAGCCAGGAGGTTGAAATTTTATATTTAAGTTAGGCACCCCCATGGGACGTGACACGAAGCTTTTGAACAAAATCGACCAAAGAGTACTAGTACTTTACTGATTCACTTTTTCAGTTTTTTTCGATTTTCTCAAAATTTGCTCCAACGATTTTTTTTAAATTCAAAAATCAATTATTTTTTAGATTCTCTATAAAATGTATATTCTCATTTTGTGATTGAAATCTTCTGAAGACCACTTTACTCTTGTACTCCATAGAAAAGATAGGAGAAATGGTTGCCATGGTATCAAAATATAAATATTTTCCCATACTTATAAATTTTACATCTTTGAATTCAATTTTGTACTCTACTGTCGGAAACTAAATACATTACGACACAAAATCTAGGTGACAAGCACAGTACACAACTTTCGATTACCGAAGGTAAGAGAAAGCTGTGTGCTGTGCGCCAGTCACACCAGATTTTTAATTTTATAT